>VZRO01005390.1:40673-71206 GCA_013397915.1 Daphoenositta chrysoptera
AGCCTGGAGGAAAGGAGGCTCAGGGGAGACCTTATTGCTTTCCACAATGACCAGAAAGGAGGGTGCAGCCAGGTGGGGGTCGGTCTCTTCTCCCAGACAACCAGTGACAGGACAGGAGGACACAGCCTTAAGCTGCACCAGGGGAGGTTTAGACTGGACATTAGCAAGAACTTCTTCACAGAAAAGATGATAAAACATTGGAATGGGCTGATGATGCCGGTGGTGGAGTCACGGTCCCTGAGGTGTTTAAGGAAAGACTGGATGTGGCACTCGGTGCCATGGTCTAGCTGACAAGGTAGTATTGGATCATAGGCTGGGATTCGATGATCTCAGAGGTCTTTTCCAACCTGATTGATTCTCTGATTACTGAAAAAAGGGGAATACTAACTGGACATATCCCTCAAGTTACTGGTTCATCATGTCAACTGGTCCTCTCCATCATGTCACTCTTCTCCCCAGGCTTGTTATGATCTGTTTATGATCTTCCTGTGCTTGTTAGATGGGTTTGAACTATTAATTTGTAGGTCCTACGTTCTAGATCACGAATCACAGATAAACAGCACTAAGCCTGTTTCCCCTGGAGGCTATTAAGTTTGCTGCACAGGGTAAGAGACATAACCATTTCAACAGCAGTTACTGCCAAATGAGATGAGGGTTCCTTCTAGCCCCCTTCCTGCAGCACAGGCAGTCCTGCAACTGATCAGGTACTGACTTCTACCATTATATGGTTACGTAGTCGCCCCATGTACAATTCTCAGATAGTGCTGGCCAGGATGCATGGACCAAAGAATTTGATACCTGGAGAAGTGCCATCAGTGAACATGACAAGATGATGCAAAACTGGAAGAAAACATGGGTAAGACTTTTATAAACTGCCTCTTGCACTTCTGCATGTTATTTATGTAACAAAATGATCAGTGTTCCTGTACATGTCATCATTCATGACCCTCTCAGCAGTAAAGTCTGTTCTATCTATGACATTCATTGCAGTTATGTCAGCTTATTCCTTCAGTCCACGAAGCAAGTGCTCATCAGTCAGTAGTTCTCTTCCTGCCCAAATAAGTCTGTGTATAGTGAACAGAGTAGATCAATTTCATCACAGCTGTAGACTAACTGGATTGCAGAGACTACTGGACTTCATAAATGGTACTGTCCATAAAAGCTGACCTTTTAAAAAAAAAAAAACAAGTCCATACCTATCTATTAATATTTTTCTCCAACAGTCAGAACAAAGATTACTTTTGAAAACCTTAGATATGACATGCTTGCTGCCTGTGGAACAGTTAGTATAGGCAATCTTTAAGCCCTATTTTCATTTTTAGAGTGGTATTAACACCTCATTCTGAAATTTTTCTTCAGGAGACCTGCAACAAGAGAAACAGCCTCTAACGGACAAAGGAATGAACAGGCTAGAAGGAGAAATGTATGCAAGTTTAGAGTACCTGATACTCTTACTATTACTGCATTTGGAGATGTCTTTGCAAGCATCTATGCTGGCATTAAAGTTGATATTCAGAATCACCTCAAGCATGAAGTGAAAGGGGATATTCTTTCTGCATCACAGAATAACTAAGTTACATGCTACAACAGAGGCCACCCATCCCATGCTGCAACTATCTCGGGTTTTCTGATGTCAGCTATTTCAGCTTAATAAAGAACAAAAGTAGTCTCAGTAAAACTTGTGCTGTTCAAATAATATAACATGATGTCTTCTGTTTTGAGTTCATTAAGCCAACCAGGTAATTTTGGGCTTGAGGATCTTGGTATATGATTTAGAAATTAGGACATGGATTATCACATTTATTTAAAGGCATTTCAACTTGTACACTTACTTTTCTTTTAATATGTTTACCCTCGTGTTGCCAGTGTTTTGAAGAGCATTCCTTTCTAGTGTCATCAAGTTCATTTGTTCAAGCACATTTCCTTTGGTAATTGTGCTGGGTTTGGCTGGGGTAGAGTTAATTTTCTTCACAGTGGCTGGTAGGAGGTTGTTTTGGATTTGTGCGGAATGCAGGGTTGATAACACAGAGATGGTTTTGTTGTTGCTGAGCAGGGCTCACACAGAGCCAAGGCCTTTTCTGCTTTTTGCACTTCCTCACGATGCTGAGGCAGTTGGGGGTGCACGGAGGTTGGGAGGAGACACAGCCAGGACAGGTGACCCTGACTGACCAAAGGGGTATTCCAGACCATGTGGCATCGTGCTCAGGATATAAAGGCACGGGGGATGTATGGAGTGATGACATTTGTCTTCCCAAGAAACCATTACATGTCATGGGGCCCTGCTCTCCTGGGGAAGGCTGAACACCTGCCTGCCTGTGGGAAGTGGTGAATGAATTCCTTGTTTTGCTTTGCTCGTGTGCATGGCTTTTGCTTTTTCTATTAAACTGTCATAATCTCAACCCCTGCGTTTTCTGGCTTTTACCCTTTCTGATTTGCTCCCACGGTGAGAGCCTGGGTGGCCCCTGGTTACTGGCTGGGCTTAAACCATGACAGTAATAAAGCTTCTGTACCAAAGAAAGAAGTTCTGACTAATGCTTAAAATACAGAGAGATTACAAAGTATGCAAGAAGACTCTAGTTTTTGCGAATTCTTCTTCCCTATTTGAGAAAATGTAGCTTAAAAGAATTCTATGCTGAATGAATTCAAAGACCATTCCTTAGGATGATCAAGTGCAGACTGAAAATGTGAGGACCTACACTGTCCTCAGTACAACTGTTCTACTGCACTACTGCTTAGTTTTGTCCTTCTGCATCTAAGGAACAAAACTCTGAAGTATACATCAAATCTTCTCTATTATCTGCTTAATGGATTTCAACAATCTGGAAGCAAGTAAGATGCTCCCTAATCAATCGGCCCAGGCGGAGAGCTGCTTTTGAGCCATAGCAGAAAGCTTCACACTCATCCCTAAGTTCTCCCCTAGTGAGATAAGATTTAGAGTGTTTCCCAAGAAAGCAGTCTCCTCATGCTAAGACTTGAATGATCTTTTTTTTTTTTCTTAGTATCAGACCACCTTGTCACACAGGCAGGATGAAAACTCTTATTTTCCCTATTTTTCTGAACCATTTTCCCTATTTTTTTACATAGGCATTTCATTAATGCTGATGCAGACTTCTGACACCACCAGAGATACTTTTTTCCTCATTTGTTCTCATAATTTTTTTTCTTAGGACAACTATAAATAGACTTTCCTTGAATTGTCTCTGCTGTATTTGTTCAACAGATTTGGAGCAGACTTAAGTCTAGTTCTGTGGAGCTGAGTGGGAATATAAAATAAGACAGGGGTCAGGGTCTGTTGGATGACAGAGCTAAGCTTTGCTTTGTCTCCACAGGAAATTACTGCAAGTAGTAAAAAGTTGCCTTTTTGTTTAGTTCAATTTTGTGAAAAAAAAAAAAACAAAACAAAAAAAAAATACCTGTGTACCAGCATTAGTGACCACGGCTGTGACAACTTAAGAGTAAATTTTTTTTTATACTCTAAGAGCTGGAAGTAAGTCCCTAAGATTGTGAACAACCTATAATGTTTCCAAAGTTTTATGCTCTTCTACAGTAAGAGAAAATAGAAAACAGGGTCAAAAACCAAACTTCTTCACCAAATGGTCCTCATTCCTTGCAATGGCTGGGTTTAGCAGTCCCAGAATTTTGGATGTGTATCCAAGTGGCACAGGTCCAAATGAATAAATCCCAACTTACCTTTGGATCAAGGGTATATGCTGGCCAAAAGCATGTTTTGTCACTGGGACCTTCCACCCCCAATATCACTTAAGATTTGAAGGAACTAATACAAAAAGATCATCATCTTAACTAGTGACCAACTGTGCATTTCAGCATAAGGCCGGCTCCCCTTCTCAATGTTCTTTCCCCAAACTGACACTTCAAGTATCACTAAATTCCTACAAGACAAGCTTACTTAAGTCACAACCATTCTTTATAGAATCAATATATTCTAACAGATTTTATACAATTTATGTTCTACAAAATTGTTTGCATTTCAAAATTATTTAAAGTTTTTTATATCACTTCTATCATCACAAGGCAGCTCCTTCCAAAGTATTGCACTACGAATGTTCAGTATGGTGAAGCGCTTGCAGACACACCTCAGAGATGCTGAGCAGCAGCACATGGCACCTGTATCACCTTTCCAAAAAGCTGAGACAAGTTACATGTGCATCCCTCCAAATACTTTCGTTAGGCTTGTCCTCAAAAAACAGTATTTATATAGGCCATTCCCACTAAGGTGCTCCACCACCACTATAAGGACATTTTGTTTTTAAAATTTTATTTCCTCTAGGATACAAACTTCATTTCTTATAAGATATAAATTTTTTTTACTTAGATACAAACTGAGATTGCTCAAAAACTACTAGATGTATATACCAACACCACCCCAAACTGAAGGAATGAGGAGTCTCAGCAAGGAGCAGGTAGAGATACCAGGCTGGCACATCTGCTGTCCTGCAATATCCTTTAACTTCAAAGCAGGCTGTATGATAAACTACTCTCAGTAGCAACAGAAACATGACATTTATAAAAAGTCTAAAAAAGTCTAGAAACAGAGCATATTCGCTTCAGGAATTTCACACCCTTGTAGCCTGTGCTATCTCCTTCACACCTGATGTATGATCCCCAAAGAACAACACAGAAGAACTAACTAGGAATTTTGTCATCATGGCCTTCCCTGATTAGTTTAAATCAAGCTACCTGCCCCAAATCAATTTCTTGCTGACTAGAATAAAGTGACATTGATAGCAGCCTGCGCTTCTGAGCAGGCTTATTTAGAAGAAAAAACTAAGAACAAACCCACAATCAAACAACAGCTGAAGTTTTTTATACAGGAGTTAAAAATTAAGGGGAACTCTCCTTTAGCCCCTTCTGGCTCAGGGAATCTCTTCCCAAAGAAAATAATTTTTCTATCAGATTCTTTTGGTATATGCTATCCCAAGAAATCAATGCTAGTCCATAAAAGCATTAAAGTTCAAGCCAGTTCAAATGGTTTGGGGCTATGACAATTTGGAGTTGTCATCTGCTATAGTAATCAGACAAACACATAGAACATAAAAATTACCTAGTGCCTCATGTGCTCCAGTGTATATTTTGCTTAAAGGGATTCAGAACAGTTTACTTAGCTAACGTCAGGTATTTTTTTAGATTATGTTAGTTTTCTACCTTCTTCCTAGGGATCTAACAGAAAAAAAAAAAAAAGCCCAATAGAGCTGGATCTGGATTTACTGGTGGTCTTCCAAATTCAGTATCGCCATGTCAGCAGTTGCACTCTTTTCCAATTCCAGTGCATATGGGTTATATTCTTCTTCAAGTTTTCTCTTCCAGACTTTAACTAGGGAATATTGGAAAAAATAAAACAAACAAGAAAACAAAGAAAAAACAACCACCAATATATTACCATATAATACTTGTGGAAAAACTTAAAAATAAAAAGTCAACCCTGATTCTTGACTTCCCCTTCAAAATAAGTACTGAGATAAGCTGACACACAGGCATGCTGGCATTTACATTATGCAACATCAGATGATACAAAAAAGAATAGCTTAGGAGTGATGGGGCCACTAAGGTCCTTGTGTCCAACACCCTACTCAAGCAAGGCTAACTCTAAAGGTGGTTCCTACTTCAAAAAAACCTGTAAGTTTTCAAAACTTTCAAAGAAGTTTTAAATTGAGTAGTATCTGCAATACATGGCATTGTCTATTAATTTAAAAAGAGAGCTGGAGGAAAATGTTTCTAGGAGCAAGTGTTTGTGGACAGGAAGATGCATCACAAAGAGGCTTCAATACAAAAGCCAAGTCTACTACAGTCATAGAGTATGGACATCTACAATTAATCTTAAGAGGATTTTTTAAACAAATAGAAATATAATTAAGAGGTCTGTTAAACCTCCTTGAGCAAAGCAATGAGTACTGCCTGCCATTGGTGGATTTCATAGAGGAACTTTCTTTAACACTTCCTCAGCAAAAACTGACCTCAGATTTGTAAAAAAACCCCAAGAATTTCCCTCTTCCTTACTAATGACTAGTGCAGATATAATTTGTGTCAGTGAAAATCACAGAACTGATGAGCACTATGAATGAAAATGGAACAAAAAACAAGTCAGTAAATACTTACTGTAATTTGGTACATCCTCATCTGAGTCCTTGGAAGATGTTTTACAAGTTTCTAACAAGCCACTTTCTTCAGATTCACGAGTTAAGATGCTGGGTTGGGCTTCTCTTAGTCCTGCTTTAGCTTCTTCCTCTAAAGCTGCTATCATATCTTTGTAGGCCTTCCTGGCCTCTGTTGTCAGCTGTACCATTCTGTGAAAATGGTCCTACAGCAATATAAAATATTAGAGTTGAAATCATACAGCAGGTTTTAACATCTCCTTGAAAGTCTAATGAATGTTCCTTATTCAGAATGTGTAGGTTCATATATAAAAGTTGAACAGCTTAGTATGTATGAGGATATGAAAAACAGCATTTATCAGCATTTATAAAAACACCAGTTCTCTTGAAAAAAACCAACTTAGGGAGATAAAGATGAAGAGGATGTCAGGAAGAGATGGCAAAAGTAATTTTTTTAAAACAGTGCTGTCTGCCTGTACTTCTAAAATCAGTTTTTCATATAAGCTATGTATATGACCTGTGATGATGAGTGTAAGTCTGCAAAAGAAAAACAAACAACGACTCCCTTAAAAATGACAGTATTTTTATCTCTTCTTCCAGGTAAAAAATGAAGCTGAACAAAACCATGAAATTACTTATTTCAGCTTACCTGAGCCCCATCATAACTGAAAATTCCCACCACACTCACAGGCACTGCTTTGTTCACACAGCGGCCCAGGGCCTTGCGATTAAGGGCAAAAACAAAGGGGATATTCTGCTCACAGGCACAGTCGATAATGTTGTGTAGAGTCTCGTCCAGCCCACCTGGAGCAGACAATACAATCAGGCTGACTGGAGCTAAAGAACCGTACTGTTAAAACATGGCAAAATCCCAAGATTATGGGTGCATTCTGAAACTAAACCTTATAGGAAAAAAACCAGGGATCGCAATAGTAGCGTTGAATATCCGTTTTTAAAGGAGACCTTGACATTTTTTTCTTAAGTTAGCATTAATTTTAGACTGCTACTATTCCATATTTTACCATATATGTAGTACAGTCTAATCTAGTACCAAAAAAGTTCCAGCTGCTAAGGAGTTATTTAAATGACAATAACTACAATAATGACAATAAATTAATGCAAATAATCACAACTTTTAGGAAACTCTCACTAGTGACTTATTGTCAGTCCATGTCCTCAAAAGAGACTGATACAGTGGGACTCCTTGTGATGGCAGATCTGGCGTCAGCAGCCTTTGGATTGTCACAGCTGTGCAGTGCAATTTTTTTGTAGGGCAGCACTGCAAATCAGTAACTAAAGAGACCCTAATCTCAGGTAACTTCTCCCACCCCAGATAGTCTTGACTCAGCTCACAGTTCACCTGCACAGCAGTAAACAATCTGAACAAGGAAGGCAACTTTATATGGCTGGATTTCAGAGGACGCTCAAATAAATTCCTCCAATAATAATATTGCTGTCAGTATATTGAACCTTTTCTTTTGCATTTCTTTTATTAAACTGACATTTTTTTGTTAAGAACTTATTTACCCTTTGACTGAATCTTTTCACAGTTAGGAGAGATGATGACACACTTCAGTTTTTTCAGCTTCAGATGTTTCAGAACTTCTCTAAGACCCATAACGAGCCTGCGTTTTATCTTGGCCTTTACTGGGTCTTTCTGGTACAAGCGATCTTGGAAACGAACCAGTTCTTTTAAGAGATCTGTCACACAACTGTCAACTTCTTTACTAAGGACCTGGCTGCAGTAACTGGAAGAAAGGAGTAATCAAATGTTAAATTGGCTAAAATTACAAATATGTAGCATTTAAATAAGCAAAACATTAAATATACATTTTAAATTCTATTCTATGTCTATTTTTTTCTGTTTCCACTCCAAACACACTTGTTATATAAAAATTTACTTAGGATTTTTCTTCAGTGTCTCAGAACTTAAGAGGAAGAAGTTTTGTCCTTTGTGTTACCTGGCTCCTAAATCAAACTATATTAAAAATACATATATACATGTACAATAAACATATATATATATATATATACACACATATACACACACATATTGTATTAATCCCAATAGATAGGTATATGCATATCTTTTTCTACTGAAGCATTTTTCTGAGGGCATTTATTTTGATGTATATAAATCAAAGTACAGCAACCAAAGTACAAAACTATCACTTATTTCTGTAAATTCGAGGCTATGTGTAACAAACATGGAAAACTGGATCAGATTCCTCCTCCCTACATTCAGGTCTGTCATCCTATTTCACTTATCTGACTATGGCTTTGTGTTGTTGGTAAGAAAAGGATACAAGAAAATGCACTCCATCCTTCTAGTACTCTCTGGGGAAGATCAGAGTTACAAATTATTTCACCCCACTCCATGTTTTACACAAACAATTTTTCAGTGAAGAAGGGTATCAAAGAGAAAAACTAAAGATGTATCAACTGCATTGCCAACAGAAGGATGCCAGTTGGCAAATTCACGTAAGATAATGAGAAAAGATCGCAAAATCTATCCTGGATCTTAGAGATACAATTATTTCCAAATTTTATTCAGGTTACAAGAATTTTTAATTAGTATTTCCTATTGATTGCACTAAGTCTCGAAGACAGATCTACTGAAACACTAAAATACCTAATCTAAAGAAAATAATCAAAGTTTTGCTGAATGTTCTACATCCTGTAGTAAGTAAGACTGAGTTGTCCTTTACATATTCAACCCAAACTGTGCTCTCAGTAGAACACTGTTGCATAGACACAAGTAATCTTTATTGCAATTAAATTAAGAGTTAACACAGCAAGAACAGTTGTATCACTACCATTACTATAACACGAACTGCAAAAAAATGCCAGTGGTGGATTGGCTTTATAGGAGGAGGACTGAAATTTAAAACACTGCTTTCCTCAAGAAACTGTTTTAAGCTGTCATGAGGGGATCTCTGACCTCTTCACATATAGTAATGACTACTTCTTCTTTATAAAGAAATGTGTATACACATCATCTTAAATGTTCAACTGAAACTGTTTGCACATAAAATCTACTAAATATTCCATTTATTTCTTTGCCCAGCCACAACATGGAATGTCGTCGGGTTTCTTTACATTTTTGCTATTTGGACTGGCAGTAGAAAACCAAACTACAACTAAAAATATCATTTAATAAAGTAGCACACCTTATTTAAGCTGTTACCCCATTATTTAAAATAAAGTACTTATTATTTTAACAGCAGCTTCTTTTTCTCCCTTAGCCTCTAATGAATTTGATTGCTTTTTCCTTCACGGAGCACGCATTTTCAAGTGGGAATCACAAAACACAGGAAGTTTATAATTTCTTTGTGCATCAGCTTACAGAAAGACTGAACAAAAGTAATTTAGAGCCTTCAGTCTAAACTCCAGTTAGTTTTGCAGAGAATGCAACTGAATTATCTTGTTTGAAAAACGCCATACTGGTGGTACTGTGCAAAATGAGACATCAATACAATCAATACTTACTCTCTAAAATTCCTGCTGTGGATTTTTGGAAGAGTGGCAGTTAGCTGCTTCGAAGTCACAGAACCCTCTTTAGATTCCTTGATCCCTGTGTTCTCTGGAAACCCTTCAGCAACTTGTGTGATTGGAACAGCTATCATGTAAATCAAGATATTTCAATGAAAAGACAGACCAAAAAGCATTGTAAGGAGATTAATCTGTCAAGCATGTGTGGAAGAGTCACAATTTCCATATTAGAACAGTCTGTGGTAGTAGGGAAACAGGTCTAACTCTTTTTTTTTTTAATCTTATTGGGTTTTTTCCTCATTTCAAACCTCACTACTTGCCAGAGGTGTGCAGGAATTCTCATTACAATGTATCATAAAACCAACAGGCAGTTGGAACAGTAATCAGAATCGCTGTTACTCCACTGCACTGACTTTCAGCTTTGGCCCCCTTTACAGTCAAGACAAGCCTGAGAAGAATCTCAGAAAATTCTGAGGTTACAGCCTTCATTTGGTAGTATTTAGTACCTATTTTCTAAAGTACTAAACGTGCTCAAATTTTCAGCTACATACTGTATGACAGCTTCTCTCAAGAGATACCTGCTTGACTATCCCGCAGAAGTGTTTCGTCTTCAGTAACATTTCCCACTGTCTGACAAATGTTATCTTCATCTTTTGGTGCTGCTTTCTGCTCTAACAGGTGTTGTTGTTTTCTTTGTTCTCTTTCTTTCAGAATAATCTAAAAATATATATCAAAACCAAATCAATTTGATGTCACACAGATAACAAAGTATTACTCTTACCACATATTTACATACAGACCATTCATAAAGAGGTTCAGCACTAACATCTAAAGTTTACAACCTTTTCTTTATATTTTCACATAAAAAAAAGGAAAGATAATTCCTAAATTTACATAGAAAAGGACTCTTATCTTGATTATCAGTGTATGGATGAAGAAAATATTTATTAGGGTAAATTACAAGGGCAAAACTAAAGTTAAAAAAATCCTCTGTATAGAAGACATGACAGGAAGGAACATGAATGGGCAAAGAGGGAAAATACAACAAAAAACACCAGTTGGACCTAACACCTGTTGCTGCAGGATCAGCCAGAGTTCTGGCTTGGAAGAGCACAGAAACATTAAATACTACCTCTGTTTGATCCATTCTCCCCAGTCCTGCAAATAAAGTAATCTTTGCCAAACCAAGTAATATTTCTTTGCATGTCCCCCTGTACCACTGACATGTGGATGCTTCTGTAGTGGCACCTTTTCAGCTATCAATTGATTCAAGGGAGAAAGTATATTTTTGGGGAATTTGTATATGCCATTTACCAAGACTACCCTCTTCTACCCCTCCCCTCTGAAACCAAGCAAAGCTAAAATTGAATCCAGACAAGTGGACACTGAGATGCAAATCTCCATATGAGGGGGCTTAACAGACTCACAGAGTAATAGATTACCCTACAGTTATACTACTTAAGGTAAAAAAAAAGAGGACCTTTTTAAGAGGCGTTGGTCTCTTTGCTTTAGGTACTTCTCTCTGTTTCCCTTTCTTGACCAAAGGAGCACTGGAATCCAAGGGATTATGAGGCATCTTTCCTTGGTTTAAACGGTGACTTCTTGTGGCTGTAGCAGGGTCTTTAGAAAGCAATGGTATGGCACCACCAACTGAGATTAAAGAAGAAGTTTGCATCAGACAACTATGATATACCTAAATATACCTATGAAATACCTAATGAATATCTAAACTAGAATCCAATTTCAAGTTTAAGACTGATATACATGTATTAAATTAGTGTTGTGTTGCGTTTAAGAATATTTACAGGCAATCCGGTGTCATTAAACATTGCTATTTTAAAAAGATACTCCTCACAAACAACTGTTGTGTCCTCTACTTCTATTATACCCCTGGAATCACAAGCTCTGTCTCAAAAGCAGAATTTGACCAAACATTGCAGTCCAAGCTACCTTCAATACCATGCCATGCCGGCTTGGTAAACTGTCAGGAATTTCCATGTTTCATGGTGGCGGCATTTCTTCCTCCACAGGTTCTATACTGTGTTAAGATAAATACTGAGTAGCAGTATTACAGATTTTAGATTTACTTGCTGTAAATAAACTTGAGCACTTACGCCTACCTTTTGGTACACCTTAATGAAGCTGGATGAAATTCACTTGCAAATGGGTAATGAGTAATGCAAAGCTACAGCTAGGTCTTTTGCTTAACCTGCAAAGCTCACTGAAGATGTCTGCTTTACTTGCATTTTTTAGAGGATTTAGAGCACAGAAGCTTTAAGTGAGTGGACAAATGATTAAACCTGGATCTTCCACACCATGACCTCATACCAAAAAACTACTCTCCCTCACTATCAATAGGAACTGCTGTATCCTGTAGAGCACTTTCTCAAACCTCAGTTATCCGCAATACAAAGCAGTTCACATTAGCAAGTCAATGGAGAGGATGACTATGCAAGTGCCAGTGGAACCAGCTTGACACCTCCGTGACTCAGGCAACCTCTCTCCCCTAAGTACACTCAAATATTCTGGCAGCTTGTCTTAAGCCATCTTCATTTACTGTTTCCACAGTATTTACATGCAGATCCTCCTACACCACATGTACTACTCTTACCATAAACAGTTTATGTCATAAAACTGCTACACCCAATGTTTCTTTTTTGCCTCTGTGTATCAAAGGCAAACTGACAACACACTGCCAGAAATGTTGTGCAGCATAGGTGGCTACAAAAATTGAAACTGGATTTGAAGCAATAAATAAGCATACACCCTTGCAGACACACATTTCCTTCATGTGTACATCACCATTTCAAGTTCACAGTTTTCATGTTCCTAAACTTGATGACTTTACCAGTATTATTTATCATGTGAAGTAGTAAGTGGAATAAAAACAACTGTCCGTGGTCATACTCCTTTCTGTTCTTGTTCACTGTCCTCTTCTGGTAACAGAGGTCAGCACAATGCCACTTCACAACCTGAAGTTGTACTTTGATACACACCAATTTAATGGGTGCACTGAACATTAAAAATGTATAAAGCTAAGGTAACATCTGCCTTATGCTTCCAGGATACAAACATGACACATTAATTTCTCTTCTGCACCAGATTCAGGTACAGGAAACTTAGGATTAGAAAACAGGTATTTTGAGCCATACCTTTGTGGCCCACCATCTACTAATCAATCCATGCACTGTATAATCTTATAGAAACAAATCTGGTTATTAGGACCTCTGGAGCATTAAGTCTAATTGACTCAAATGAAAAAAAAGGAGATCAACTGAAAATAAAGAAGTATTTTAAAAAAGCATCTTACAAGTTCTCTCAGCTTACTGAAGGAAAATCTCATCGATGCCTGGTAATCTTGAGCTTTGCATATAAAATCTCAGTTATCACATTAAGTATTGTGAGATGAAATCTCTTGTGATTAGATCTCTTTCTGAAATAATTTCTAAAAAAAATCTTTGCTGAAATAAGAAAACTTTTACCATCATTGAATGCTACCAAATATCATAGTTCCTTTTGCAAAATATACTACACTGGCATAATCAAGATTAAATTTTGACCTATAATGAGAAAGGCACTGAGCTATTTTTTTCTGCTTACTGATTATACACCCAAAAGGACTGAAAGATGCTCTCCATTAACAAAACCTAGCATTTTGTTAACACCAATTATTTCACAATTAAGACATATGTCAGAACTCATCCTCTGGCTTGGGCTGCCTGACTCTCATATAACCTCTGAGCTTGAAAAGGAGCTTTTTCAATCAAGTCGCAGCTCTATGACTTCTAGCACCAGAGGAGATTAAGAAAGCCTTTGTTACTGTGTAGCCCCCTCCTGCCCTTTCAGATTAGAACAGTAACACACATACTTAAGGCAGAGCAAAAACCTCCACAGACACTGCTATTTCTGTCAAAGCAACATTTCAATCATGCCTCGTATTTATACAAGGCACTCTTTTGCAAATCAGTGTCCTTAAGATATTTCTTTCCACAAGTCTTCCATCAAACAATTCAGACTGCCATGCTTTTAAAATTTCTTTTTGAAGAACCTTCATTTTCTCTTGTATCTGGTGAACTGTGCTCTTGCCTGCACAGAGATCATCACAGATCAGCCATCAAGACTACATTTAATGTCTGAATACTTAAAAATAGCTTAAGGTGAAAGAAAAGAAATTTCATAGTAACCAATACCTGAAAATACCACAGGTTTAGGAGACTGTTTTGACTTCTCTGTTTGCTGCTTCTGCTCCAAGACTGCAAGCATGCCACCCAAATCCAACTGCACAGGAAGTTGACTCTTCTTACCACTGCTCCTGGATGTTTCCTGAACAAGTTCAGCACCAATTAGTAACGCCCTCCACTTCAGAATGTAAAGACTGTTGTTTTTTATGGTGTAATACACTCTTTTAACATCTTTATCCATATTATTTCTGATCTTTAATGTCACTCAATGATCTTCAAATAAACATCAACTTTAATGTCAAAAATATTAAAAAATCAGAAACTCTTCAGGTAACTTTTTAAAAAGCTACTGCAACAAAGCATAAAAGTATAAAGTCTTCAATAAAGGAAGGCTTTTATGTCAGGGTCCCACTTTGGTCAGACTGTTGTCTATCTTTGAAAGAGATAAAAGGCGTATCAGAATTTAAAGCTTTACTAAAAGTATAGAAAAACTACTGTGATTCAGCCAGGGTATGTGACTGCAAGGCACACAAATTGTTATCTCCGATGTGTCACTAAAAAGAGAGGTCATCATCTTTGCACCACCTCCTCATAAGCACTCATCTTCCTCTCTGGTTTGAAGAGAGGGGAAAACTCATGATTGCTCTTTAATGATGCAGAATATGAAAACACTAGAAATTAATAGTGTGGCGAAGGCTATGAACAAACAACCACAGCAAAACATGCTAAGGAAATGACTGCAGAATTTTGCACTTTTAGAAGTCTTATCTGGGAGAATCAGCTCATTGTAATTTCTATTACAACAGGGTTATAGAACATGACCTCCTCAGTCTTCAACTGGATTCTCACCTTGCATCAGAGCTGTGCCAGAACCTACTCACCAACACAAAACTACTTCCTGACCTCACTGTTGCTCTGTATTCCTCCTCCTTGCCCCAAGATAAGGAGATGTCCTTACCTCCCTGTTCTGTCAGAACCATTTTTAGGAGGTTCCCAGTTCCTTATGACAATCAGTTTGGACTGGATTTATGCCATGACCAAATAAAACAGATGAAAGAAAAATAACCGGTATCTGAAACCCACAGATATTCATGAAAAGTTTCTATTTTTCCCTAAACACTGTATCATAGCCAGGGGGCTAGCAATTACTACCACTGATTGCTTCTAATCAAGAGCACCACGTCACTTATCTCAAAGTAGGAATGCAGAATCCAAGATGAGCACGGATTTAGTCTTATATTTCAATAGGCTCATTGCCTTTGTCATTTCGAGTTGTGAACTTCTCTTCAAACAAGAATTCACTTACCTGAGTTTTCTTTCTTTCTGATACAGAAGACGAAGCTTGTTTTCCTGACAGTCCATCCACCCTGGGAGCTTCATCCAGAGAGGGAGACTGACTATCACAAGGTTCTTCGGATAGATGGATCTTAGAATTTTAAAGATGAAAGGTGACAGAAAGGAAGAAAAAATATTTTGCAACAGACACACGGAAAAGGGTGAAGATGATATTAAATTCAAACTGAGTGCACCTTCAGCAAGTCTGTGAATGACACCAAACTGAGAAGTACACTTCAGGGAAGGGATGCCATCCCGAATGATGGATGGCATTCTTGACAGGTTTGAGGGGTGTGCCTGTGTGAAACTCATGAAGTTCAGCAAGGCCAAGTGCAAGGTGCTGCACTTGGCTCAGGGCAACTCCCAGTACCAGCACAGGCTAGGGATGAAGAGATGGAGAGCAGCCCTGGGAAGAATGACTTGGGGGTGACAGGCTGGACATGACCCAGCCATGAACCGTCACAGCCCAGAAAGCCAAACGTGTCCTGGGCAGTGTATAAAGAATTGTGGCCCACCAATTGAGAGGAGTGATTCTCTCCCTCTATTCTGTTCTTGAGTGTCCCTACCTGGAGTACTGTGTCCAGTTTTGGGGTCCCCAGCACAAGAAAGACATGGACATGCTACAGCAGGTCCAGAGGAGGGCCACGTAAATGGTCAGAGGGCTGGAACACCTCTCTTATGATAAAAGGTGGAGAGAGAGTTGGGGTTGTTCAGCCTGGAAAAGAGAAGGCTCTGGGAAGACCCTACGTGACCTTCTAGACAGGTGACCATTTATTGGCTGCCACACTACTTACTCACATTCATGGGGGTTTTTTCAGATTTGGAAGAAAAAATGAGCAAGGCAGCTTCATTTTCAAATACCTGGTACAGACATATGAAAGGCCTAATGATCACATGTCTCTACAGTTTATGTAAGCTTTGAGGGGTTATATCCCACTTACGTCTACAAAGCCAAGGGGTTGCTTTCATCTGAGTTGCACGTCTGTACAGCACCTCTTTTGTAATAAATCTTTTTTAAGCAATTGCTGTGCCTTTTGCTTCTCACTCCTCCTTGTCAACGCTATTTACTGCCTCAAACAAAGCAAACAACTACCACTGTTGTTTTTGTTTTTCTTGTGTTTTGGGGTTTTGTTAACCACTAAAATTCACAGGGAAATAAAGCCACGAACCAAAATTTTTAGCAGCGAAACTAATTTCAAAGCAACTGAATTCTGGAATTTTACCTTTATTATTTACGTTACTTGCTTTGACAGAACAATCATTTTTGCAATCCTTGTGATTTATGCTTAGGGTTCATTTGCATATTGAATGCATTTCCAAATTAATTCTTGGGATTTATTTCACTCATGTACAAAAATACCCCAAAAAACCCAAACAACTTGAATTCATAATTGACATTTGACTCACACAGTGTCACAAGATTACTTACTCCAGACTGCTTTCTGACTGCAGAAGTAAAGGATGGTTTCTGAGGTCCTACCCTGTTTCTCCTATCAGAAGCAGCTGCCAGATGAGGAAACTCCTCAACATCCTAAACAAATAAACCAGAAGATGATTTAGTAAGAACAATCAAGTCCGCATTTTCAAAACTGTTTTACCTACACTCCAACAATTTTCTCCCTGCTTATCAAACATTCATCGTAATTTGTTTCACTGTACAAAAATCCAGAAGCCAAGGGTAGTGCCACCAGCTATGACAAGTATTACATTGGTTAAGTCTTCTATGCAGCAGCTAATTCAGGGCTGAAACAGCTTGTAACAGAAATCCTTCCAACAGCAGCTTGTTATGGCTGTCAGCTGATAGAAATAATTAGAGGTAAAAGGCTCCTAAAGGAGTGTTTTTCAAACGATTTAAAAGCCTTGCAAACAACTTCCCTCTTCTTCCACTACAGTCTCCAGCTGTGCAATTCTGCCTTAAACATGTGAGTGGCGAAGAACAAAACAGGCAGTATGTACTAGAGTACGGAAATAAACATAGGAATTACTCAAATGATTATAGCTTACATACAAGAGTAAGTTTTATTATCAGAAGGTCCATTATGCAGCATCTGGATTAATCAAGTGCAGACAGGCTGAAGTTTGCTCTGTTCTGGTCACCCTATATCCACTGTCTCCATCATAATGATCCCAATCCACCAACTAGGTTTTTGTTTCTCCTCCCACTTTCTGAGAGGCCTTTTTAGCTGTGATACATTACTACAGAACACACCAAGACTTTTTCCAGCCTGAAAGGCTTCATTTAAACACCCCAAGCTAGCAAGCTCTAGCACAAGGACTGACACACTTCAGCCAATGAAATAATTTTAAAGAAGCTTGCAAATAAGCCAAAAAGCAACTGGAAGGAAGTGGAACAATATTTCACAAATACACTCTTTTCAGCTTACGGACATCTTCAACCAGAAGATTTAAATAAGTCAGTCCAGTTGCTTCTGAAATGCAAATAGATTTCTGGCATTTGAAACATCCTGTAGAAAACTGAATAATTAAAATGTAGCACTCAGTGTGACGTTATACCTCCCTGTATTTGCTCTTAAGTTATTATCTGTAAGAACATCAAACATTAGGAGAAAGGTCAAATAACTTCCTTTTTATTTTCCTGTCACTGCCATATTCCCATTAAGCCATCTATTTTACATACTGAGAAGTCCTAATTTTGTTCAGTCCTGCCTCCCACAGAAATTGCTTTATATCTTTGATTATTTTTGGAGCCTTTTGTCTATCTTTTTTAGTTCAAATATGTGTCTTTTTTGAGGAATGCGGGGAATGCAAGAAAACAAAACCCACACTACATTTAGATCAGATGTGCCCTGAAATTCTGTATAGTCGTAATTCCTTTTCCTTTTTATTTTCCTAGTAATTCCCAGCACCATTTGCATGTTTGACCAGTACTACTAGCACTGACCTGATTATCAATAGCAGCCTCAATATTTAACTGAAGGAAAATATCTAGGTCAGGACCTACCAATGCATATGAAAAGGCAGGATTGGCTTTCTCCAGTGTCTATAAATGACTGACCTGTATAAAACCAGCGAGTAACCCAATACATCGCTCTGTTGAGCTGCTGCACATAAGCAGAACCTTCTTAAATCTCCTAGGTGCCCAGAAGCTCCATGTGTATCATCTCTTCATGTTTTATTATTTCAAGAGCATCATACAAGCATCTCACCCATTTTTGAAACTGATGAGGACACAAGCATTCCCAGCAAACCAAGAGGGTTCAGAAAGCTTTCCCCCACTGCCACAAGAGCTCCTGCACCCACATCATGGATTTCAGCGCAATGTTTACGTCTTGTTCCATGATTCTAGGCAATTTCTTTCCAATTTTGACTCCAACAGTCCCATTACCATTCTGCTTATTTTCCATGACTTCAGCCATTCTCTTTCAGTTTAGACAATGTCCATTCATAGGTCAGGCACCATGTGGCAGTGTATAGGAAAAATGGGGATATTCTCCTGAAGAAAAGAACTAGCAGATCTTTGATTTTACCCATAATTCTGTAACAAAGAGGTCTGTTAATATTCATTTCTTGTGCCGTTCCTGGACAAGGAACCACACAAGGAAACCATGTAGACACAGTTCTGCTTCTTTATGCTGTCCTTTCAGAGACTGAGTATTATGTTCCCTAGATCAAACATGTAAATCAACACATGCACATGCTGTACAATATCAGTCCTTCAATAAAGCACTGTTAAACAACAGACCTGACAACAATCCTCTAACTTGCCAGAGGCTCATGCCTTTGCAATACTGATACACCGAAGTATCAAAGTACTAATACGCCTATAACAGCTACATGAATTTGGAAAGAAACTGAAATTAAAAACCAAATATGTAAGTATTGTCAGCTGTGTTACACAGAAATTGCTTCCAGATGTGAGACAATTAGAATTGTAATACTTGAATTGTAATACTGGTACCACAATCTTTAAAACTGTGGCACACTGTAGCACCCAGTACATTCCACACACCCCAAGCAACAGTTGCTACAGAGTATTTTTAATTTAGGAAATTGTGCTCAACGAACACATGGTAATTTAAAAAGTAAAAGAGTTTCCTACCAGTAACCTCTGACAAACATCTCAATTAAAATAAGACTGTACCAACATCCTCTACAAATAGGATTTGAACTTAAATTTGTACTAAGCTGTGTTAGCATTTGGTCTTCTAGTAGACTCATAACACTTAAAAGAACAGCAACAAAAACTTCAGTCTACCTCAATCTTCGGTGGTTCCTGTATTGTATTAGATTCACTTTGAGGTCTTTCTACATCAGTGGGCGACTTTGTTTTTTTCTTCTTTTTCTTCTTTTTTTTCTTCTTTTCTGACCCATCTTCAGGCTCAGTTTCACTCGCATTATTTTTTGTCTCTGACTGCTGAAAAAGACCACGAGGCATGACCTTCAAAAACTAATCTTTTTCAGTATCACCTACCAAAATATATACCAGTGACTAGCCTTACACTGCTAAAGGGTATCTTAATCAATCCAGGCTGGGACATTAGGCGGATAAGGAAAATTCAGCATCTCTTAGAAATTCATAACTACAGCAAGAATTCTTCAGTTGCAGCATACTGCATTGTTATCAGAATGTATTGGGACTACTGGGATTTAATTAGGAAATATTATGCCAAGTAAGGCAAGAGTTTCCATATTTCATGTCTCATTCTGAGGCTCAGGAATTTGAAAAAAATCTAGCCTCAAAGTTGAAAGTTCTTACTGCTGGACTAGCACTGTCTTTTTGATATCCTGTGATTCTTTTCCACTACAAGAAAAATTCTAGTAAGAACAAGATGACTTTATATTATCTCTTAAAAGAAGTGGATACTGTACAGAGCCCAGGGAAAAAATGTCAGTAAAGAGACACAAACACCGTGACAGAAATTAGGGGAGAGCAGAGAATTCTCAAGTACCTTTGGTTCACTCTCCTGCTTTCCTTTGCTTCCGGAAAGACCTTCAGATGCTGGTGATGAAACAATTTTCTTTGGGGGCTGTGAAAGTACCACGGCCCAAGACACACGTGGCTGAGCAGAGCCATCTGCAGGGGCTTCAGGAAATGACATTGGGAAAAAAGTGAACACAAAGATGTCTCAAAACCAGGCCTCAAATATTCAAAAGGAAAAGGATCAGTAATTATTTAATCAAGGCCTAGCAGATAAAGCAGAGCCATATTTTTTTCTGAAGAAGGACTGGAATAAAACATACATTTCATTTCTCCAGCAAGCTTTCCTGTAAGTACTCCATATACTGTCCAGCACTATATACATAAACACAATTAAATGATATTTGGAAATCTGTGCTCTATCATCCTAACTCCATACTCCCATGCTCATCTTCAAAATACTGAAATTTCTGCTATGTTTATATACAAAATTCCTTTAGTATTTCTCCAATCAGTCATGCAGCTTTCATGCACAAGGCCAGATCAGTACTTTTTATTTTCTAAAAACTTCCCTGTGTTACAGGCATATGTACCAGCTGAAATACTTCCCAATGTGCCTCAGTGTACAAGAAGGTTACCGACTACCACTGAGGTGTACCAGTGTTTTGAAAGACATAATTGATTTTGCAAATATTCCTAATGCAAAGCAAATACAGAACACAATCTAGATTTTTCTTAAGAACGAGAAAAACTTCCCTTGAAAAATAAAACAGTGTAATGGGTTTAGATGGCAAAGTTTCGGTAGCAGGGGGAGTCTGCAGTAGCTGCTGTGAGAAGATGGATGTGGCCAGCCCCACACAGCTCCAACACAGACCCATCGTGAGCCACAGCTGGGCCCATCAGCCGTGCTGGTGGTGCCCGTGTTTAGACAGAATGAAAAACATGTGCAGGAGTTGGAAGGCCAGTGATAAGAAAAACCCTGAATGCAGCAGCCCAGCAGATACCAAGGTCAGTGCAGAAGGAGGGGGAGGAGGTGCTCAGGCACAGGAGCAGAGGTTCCCCTGCCGCCCCTGAGAAGACCATGGTGAGGCAGCTGTGCCCGGGCAACCCTGCAGAGAAAGAAGTGGCAGAGTGGGCCCCTGTTCTCTGTGTCATTCAGGGCAGGGAGGAGATATTAGGAAGAAGGGAAGGTGGGAGGAAAGTGGGTTTAGTTTTGTTTTTGCTTCTCACCATCTGACCCTATTTTTAATTGTCAATAAATTAATCTTCACTAAGTTGAGTCTGTTTTGCCTGGCAAGCAAGCAATCTCCCTGTCCTTAGTTTGGTTCACAAGCTTTTTTATCTTATTTTCTTCTCCTGTCCTGCTGAAGAGGGAGAGTCAGAGAACAGCAAGATGGGAGTCTGACTGCCTGCCACGGTCAACCCCCCAGAAACGGTTACTTTTTTCCCAGGGATAGGAATTGAGAATAGTATTTAACCAAAAAACCACCATTATCAGATGACTTTAAAATTTCTGGAATAACTTTATCTTTAGAAGGCCCTTCAAGGCATTTCAGCCGATTCGCCTGTCCTTTCTGAATCCTTACTCAAGTTACTGGCAAGATAAGGACCAAACTGTTCAGACAGGTGCATATCTGTGCATGCACAGAAATCCAGTGAGAGGCACTTAGACAATTCCATCTTAATGTATGTGATGCCTCCAAGACAGAGACCTGATGAACAGAACTCTTCTCACATGAATCTAGCCACATGATAGCTTGTGGTAATTAAAAAAAAAAGGTCTTCACTCCCACAGCCAGACAACAGGCAAATAAAAAAAACCCCAAAGCCCCTCTTCCACCCCTAAACTCCCAAAACAAACACAAAAAAAAGGGAGGTGTTTTGGCATCACGGTTCTCTTAACAGAAATAACATATGACACAGAAGAAATTTTAGGTACATACTAAACTCTAGAGTGCCAGCTATTTAAAACAAATCTGCATATAAAAACTGATCAAATACGTGTCTCTCATTTATTCTTGGAAAATATCTGCATATAACTCAACAGACTTCCAATAACCGATACACATTCCTTTCCTCACCTGAAACAACGTGAAAGGCAACTACAGAAGTATGTTCCCCTGAGCATCAATGACATAACAAAATGGGACTCAATATTGAAGCCAGTTTTCTTTACTTTCCCCTGTGATCAGTAATGGGGCCAGTCCCGTGTAGCATTATCAATGACCAGGACAAGAGGAGCAAGTGCACCCTTAGCAAGTTCACAGGTGACACCAAACTGGGCAGGAGTGTTATCTGTTGGAGGGTAGGAAGGCTCTGCAGAGGAATCTGGACAGGCTGGATTGATGGGCAGAGGCCAACTGCACGAGGTTGAGCAAGGTGAAATGATAGGTTCTGTCCTTCAGTCTCAATAATCTCATGCAGCGCTACAGACTTAGGGAAGAGCAGCAGGAAAGCTGCCCAGTGGAAAAGAACCTGGGGATGCTGGTGAACAGCAGCTGAACAGGAGCCAGCTGTGTCCAGGTGGCCAGGAAGGCCAATAGCATCCTGGCTTGTACCAGCAACAGTGTGGCCAGCAGGACCAGGGGAGTGACTGTCCCCCTGTACGTGGCACTGCTGAGGCCACTCCTCGAATTCTGTGTCCAGTTCTGCGCCCCTCGATACAGGAATGACAGTGAGGGGGTGGAGTGTGTCCAGAGAGGGGCAGTAGAGCTGGGGAAGGGTCTGGAGCACAAGCCCTGTGAGGAGCAGCTGAGGGAGCTGGGGTTGCTTAGCCTGGGGAAAAGGAGGCTCAGGGGTGACCTTATCACTCTCTACAACTGCCTGAAAGGAGGGTGCAGCCAGGTGGGGGTCAACCTCTTCTCCCAGGCAGCAAGAGAGAGGACAAGAGGAAGTGCCCTCAAGTTCCACCAAGGCAGTCTTAGACTGGACATCAGGAAAAATTTCTTCACCAAACGGGTTATCAAGCATTGGAATGGGCAGTGTAGTACTTGAGTCACCATTCCTGGAGGTATTTGAAACATGTGGAGACTTGGAACTTAAGGACATAGTTCAGTGGTGGACTTGGCAGTGCTAGGGTTATGGTCTAATAATTCTTCAATTCTATAATCCCAGCTGATGAAATATATGAGCCAGAATGAGTGATAAGTGGTCATCTCATTTAAAAGAAAATGATACAGTGTTATTTTTTAGGGTTTTTTTTCATTATATTTTTCATTATAAAACTTGTTCCTAATCCTTTTTTACTTTACACATCAACAACTCCTCAGAACACCTTAGTTTTCCAAACTGATGAGAAACAAGCAATTAAAAATGCAGGCAAATAATTTTTCTTCGGAGAACTTACCTCTACCATCAAATATAGAGGGAATCAAATTGGCTCCTGCATCATCTGAAGCTTTTGGCGAAGCTTTGCTTGTTGCAGAAGTATCTTCCTGCAAAATAGATGGTCGGGTATCATAAAAGGATTAAAATCACTGACCTAAACAGAGCTAAATACAAAAAAACACCATAAACTAAAAAATCCTCAACCCACTGACAGATAAAGGCACAGGGACCTTTTTAGCCTTTCTGTTGCTTGTCTTAGTGGAACCCTCATTTCAGCCCTATGGTATTACAAAATTTGAGCAGGTATGTCTTCGCTGGTGTACAAGCAAGATTATGCCTTCTTGTATTTTACAAAAGCATCAAAACAATGATCTAACAATAAACAAGAAAATATTTTGATGTTTCATGTATGCTAAAAACAAATTCTATTATCAAACTCAAACAAGTAATGAAAAATTAAACTAAAGGGTTAGTAGAAAGGTCTTTTGTCATTACAGACAGTTTTCCACTCAGACTTATCAGAAATATTATTCTGTTTGGATCCTTCAGAATTATTAACCATTAATCACTACTGAAAACTTTGATTCAATACACGTGACATTTTGCTGAATACTTCAGTATTTTATTTACTAACAAACAGGGAACCAAGGAAATAAAGAATAACGTTCAACAATATTTTTTTCTCTTTCAGGAATTCAGTTTCTTATTTTAACCTTTAGCAGAAAGCAATTAAGTACAACAGCGCAGGTTTTTTTTTTAATGTGTTGAAACTAGTGGGTAAGTGACTGCTTACTTATTATTTCCAAGTGAAAGAGAAAACAGTAAGCTGCTAAGAAAGTACAGGAATATATGTGGTCTCTATAGGCAATCTAGACCATACCAGTGCATATCCACTTTCTAGTGGCATCTGGTTTTCCTCTATTTATGGCCAGCACAGACAAGGAAAGAACAGTAAGAAAGGGTAAGACACAGCAAGCACTGATAATACCACCTAGAAGAGCCCTAAAACTTCTAGCTCTGAACCTCCTTGCTTTTAAGGTACCTACATAGGTCTTGAACTGCCATACTGAATGCAAAATATTTGCATTCAGAAATGCCTGTACTTTTGTCAAGTTTTATTTTTACGAGTTCTGCAGCATGGGTTAGCATGGGCTAACCTCGGTGTTCAGCAGAAGAGAGGTGAGGTTGACCAAGGACACTGTTACTTTCCACCAAACTTACTGGTGTACTTTTATGGTGTATATTCAGTATCTCACTGCTTCCCAAACTCTGTGACTTGTGGAAATCCAGAATGCTAGCTTCAAATGTGGGTACAGGACGAGACTCTGGTTTTGGAGTTTCAGTTGACTTCTTGTTTGTAGTTTTACTGAACCTGTCTAAATAAAGCATGTAAAGTCTAAGTAATTAAACTTGCTTTTGATCATTTCTAGGTACGTTTTACAGTACACTAGTTAACATTACTAAAGTAATCATCACGAGAACTGTTGCTATGCACAGCTCATATTAAATAAAAAGCCTAGCAATTATAATCAACATGCATACACAACTCTGACTCAACAAGCAATTATAAATTCAGATGCTTGTTTTAGAAATTCTTTATATCAGTTTATGTGAATTTGTTCCATCAGGAAAAGACAGGTCACCATTCCCTCTCAAAAGTGTCCCACAGAAAAGGTATCTTTTTCCTTAACTATTCTAGATTTAGAAACACAATCACAAACTGCAGCATATTGCACAGACAACCATTCTACATCTATTCCATGTACTTATAACCAAACAACACATTTGTACCTGGCTTCATGGAATCTCTGCTGCATGTAGATGTCTGGAATGAAGTCCTGTTCACAATTCTGACAGAAGATTCACCTCCATCATGCCTTTTCTTGTCCAGTTTTTTCTCACCTTCTTTTGATCTCCTCTGCTGCAAGTATTTGCAACATATTTAGTTGGTTTTATTTAAACTTTGTAAAGCTAGCAAGTTTGCCATGAGCTACAGTTAACCACCTCTGCATTTGGAATTTGACCATCAAGTTAATGTAACACAAATAGTTAGTATATCATAACCACAAGTAACCAATAAAACTAGGAACATCCATTTAGACATGAGCTATTTAATTTCATCTACCTTGTGCCATTTTTAGCATATATTATAGCCCAAATAAGATGGATAAATACATCTGCTTCTAGACAACTGCACTTTTAAGATCTCATTAATCAGAGCACTTTCAGTAGTTTGAAATTGTTTGGTATTAAATCATCCAGTCTGATTTTCTAAAACAAAGTTCATTCCAGAACAGGGCTAGAATCTTAAAAGCATGCAATCTTTTGACTAAATCACATATCACATGCAAAACTGTGTAAGACTGATGTCACAACATCAAAAAAACTTGGAGCAAAGTAGCTAGAGAAGACACACCTATGTGATCCCTGTAAAGGACACACATTCACCCATACTGACTGCACAGTCGTGGAAATCTTATGATTTTTCCACGGAACACAGTTTGGCAGAGCTGGGCTTAGGAATCAGCAAGCAAGGAACAAGCAGCAGGTTTGCATCTATGCAAACTATACTATACCAACCTAGACGAATGGCTTAACTCTGATTATAGGATGCTGAACTAAATTCAAAGTACTTTAGGCAGAAAACTTGTTTGTAGGTGGGAGGACAAGGCACTTTTTGATCTCCAAAGGTAAATTGTTAAAGCTTTAGGAGACATGATCAAATTAATGCAAAGCTGCAAAGATCAATCATTTCTCTGAAGTTCACAAAAAATATATGACAGGGAAAAATGACAAAAAACTGTAAAACAGTACAAAGCTCAGGCCAAGCCCCTACAAAGATCACAGAACTCCTCCCAGAAGCTTAACTAAGTTTCTTCATATTATATCACCTGTGCTAATGCTGAGCTCATCCTCTCCCCAGCTTCAGCGTTTAATCCTCCTCTCAGCAAGAAAACGAGTAATTTTAGGTGTCTACACCTTGTATCTTATGTCCAGTAATGCATGCTTAGGATCTAATCCTACAATTCTACACAGGCTTGACCACAGTGAAGTTACCAGGTCTCTGCCTAAGTGGTAATGTCCACCAGAAGGATGTAACTGCAGAACAGATTAGATGAAACTGCTGGAAACAGCAACAGTCTTATAAATCTAAGAGACACAATGTCTAACCACGGAGGGAAATGAGTTTATAATACACTGGAGTTTTTTCCCTTTTACACTTTGAGAGGTTTGTCTATTTTTTGTTTGAAAATATTTTTCAAGTTTCAGGAAATTTATCCCCAAACAGACACACACAAAAATGACTGAAGATGTTTACTGAACATCTGTTTTACTTCTGACTGAAAAAGAGTACATTTCTAACATGAACCTTTCTTCCCTCTCCACAGCAACACAAGTTCCTCCTTTCTTGTGGATTATCTTCAACCTGTAGCAAGTCTTGGAAAACCTTCAACAACAGAAGTGGTCTTACCACGTATCAGTAAAACAGATGATGACAGACACCAGGTCTCTCTTAAGTCAGGTTCATGGATGCTGCCACTGGGCTTAAAGAAAGCCCCTCCCCTCACACCCAAAGAGTGAACAAAGAAAGCACAGCTCACAAATGAATGGTCTTTCCCCACCTGCCCCTCCCGCCTTAGATGCTGCTTTCTGAGAAAAAAAAATTATTTCCCTTCATGTTCCAAAAATGCTGTGGGAAAAACTGTGTTAATTAGAAGCACAGAATTACATGAACTTTTGGTATTCTGAAGTTGGGCACACTACACTGCTATTCTCTTTAAATGCCATTCATGATCACTACAAGAAGAAAGAGTGATGTATTTAACAGTATGAACCAAACCTTTACAAAGACTGATTTAAAGTAAGAATTTAATGTTAATTTTAAAAAACCCCACAAATTTGCTCACCTTTGAAAGACTCTTAGTTTCTTGTCTGACTGGATATGTTTGCTCAGCAGATTCACTGACTATTCCTGAAGCATTATAGCGTGTTGAGTTGTTAGACTGATACTGTGAGCCAGCTACTGGATACACATTTGCAACAACATCAGGTGAGTAAGAGCAGCCGGAGTATTCACGGAAGGCAGGATCTCCCAGAACACTAAGTGATGGATATTGAGAAAGAAATTAAAGTCATCCTGGAGCAAGTCTTCAGCACCTACTTGTTGCCTAGACAAACATATTCCCTGTCTAAACACTTTGTTTAACAAGAAAGCTCTATTTCAAAAGAAAACTATTCCATGTTATTTCAATTAAGTATTTACTCACTGCTACAGACATCTTTAAAAATAATTCATTTCGTTTTGGGAAAACATGTAGTTAAGCAAATATTTTAAAACACAGATGTTATCCATTTCCAAGTTTCAAAGATAGTCTGCTTTAAAGTTACAGTTCTCATGCCTGTTTAAGGTTACCGAGATTCTTCATGCTTATTTTCAGTAAGCCTTTTCTTGTGAAACAAACCAAAAGCACAGTGTAAGGACATGACATGCATCACCTAGTTGACTGCAAAAAGCAAATATTAAAACCTGTCTTAAAATGACAATAACAAAGTAGGAGTATAACATTTTATGGAGTATAAAACATGTACGAAATACAATGTAAAATTACAAAATAATAATTAACTGTAACCATCACAGTTCATGAAAACATAACATTTCTGGGGCATTCCTCTTTCCTTCAAATGTATGCTCAAAAACTCCCTTTCAATTTCCTTCTACACTTTGTCCAGAAAATATAAGTAAGAGAGTCTAGATTTGATTAGCGAGAATAGAAATTTCTCAGCTTCAGAAAGTTGCACTCAGGTTTTAAACCTGTTCACCATGAAGCTGCCAACCTTGGAATTTTGCATAGATAATGACAGAGAGACCTTCCCATCAGTACAAGAGACTTCAGATAACACACTTATACTGCCCGTTGCAATTCTGATGGAATGTAATCAAAACAATGCTCATAATCAGTTTACACATAAAACAGAAATATACCAAATGAGACTTAAAAATATAATTATGTCTCACAACAAGGCAAAACACTCATTAGAAGACTACTGTTGCTTGGGCTGGGTTTTTTTTTTTTTTTTTTTTGACAGTAGTTGATTTAATGATAATGCTGTGGACTTTCTCTGATGCACAGAACAGGCCATACTCACCTCAACGTTAAATTTCTAGTACAAATAAAAATAGGTGGAAAATACTGAGATTTCCTGTGGGATAAAATGAAGGCCTACAATGATTGTGTTCACTAATGCTCTGAATTTTTAAGGAAACACCAATAACTTTGCAGTAATTTTATAATTAATCCAGTGCTTAGGGTCCTGAGAAGCAAAGAGAGAACTATCATCAGAATCTTACAAGACTCAATTATTTCCTATCCTACTATGTAGGATTTTTTCTAGTTTGCTCTGGGTTAAAAAATACTTTTATAAGTCTACCACGAATACTGTTCTTGGGCTTTAATAGAAAAACCCTGAAACTTTCAGAAACCCGCAGCATTTTTAGCTAAAATGCCTTTCTGGGGATGCACAGGTTGTGGAGAGGAGATCCAGGAGAGGCCCCATATATATTATACATTTTACAGGATGAGAAACCTTCTTGAAGAATCTTTTTCCTCGTGTACAACTACATCTACCTCAGCCTGGTCACAACACAACCATTCTTTCATCCAAGGACTGGGTTCAGCTCCTTCCAAAACACAAAAACCAGACCAATCATTACAGACCACCAAATTCTCCTTAATGCTCTCTAACAGTACATGCCCTTGTGAGCAAAAGACAAGGTAGCCAGTATATGCCCAGAGAACATAAATGTAAAAAACTAAACTATGAAGATAATGCAGAAGCATTTCTACAGTTGGACTAATAATGGATTGGAACCTTCAATTCGTAACACTACTCAATGTCCAAAACCAGAAGGTTAAAATCCCCCAAGAAATAAGATTCAGAAAATATACATACTTATCCAAAGATGGTTCCTGAACAAATGGGTAGCATGTTGTTAAGTACCTAGGAAAGACACATGCTTCTGAGGGTTCTGACCATGCCACAGTTACCGCCGCGTGTTTTGGAACAAATGGTTTGACCTCTGCTGACAACTTGATGCCCTGAGAAACAAAACGTTTTTTGGCTACATGCATTTGGAGATTAATGTTATTAAGTGAAAAATACTCAGTCTTGTGAGCTTAACTGTCATTGGAAAATGTTAGTTTGCTCTCTTCTAACAAAACATGCAAAATAATAAAGCTCACTAAAAGGAAATGGAGAAATAAGGTGAAAACAAAACCAAGGAACTCGAAGAAATATATGACTGCTCTGGAAAGTCATTAAATACCCTCATTTAACATGAAACACTCACAAAGGTAATTTATATAAAGGACAGAGGCTTGCTTAAAACAAGATGCAGTGAACGCAAATACACGAACTCTTACTTCATATTTGAACAGTACAAGCTAAAATTCAGAAATATACTACCATTATTGTTTATCAAACTCTGTTATATGTAATAATAACGTCTTTGTGCACATCTGTTTTCTAAGGCAGTCTGTCTGAAATAAACACTTCATTTTATCGCCTTCTTGTTTCTAGCACAACACGAATTTATTAGGACAAGTTTTCCATTTGTTCTGAATTACCATCGACTTAGACCGGATATGTATATATGGAAGGACAATGAAATGAGACTCTAAGTATTTACTGCCATGTCATCAAAACACGCAGGAAGCAACTGTGACTCCAGGCTGATCACTAAGGCCCCCGAACCAGGTGACAGGTCCAAGTGCGCAACACTGCTGCTATCGGTTAGAATCTGGGTACCCAGCCTTAGAATGCCTGGGATGTCTACCTGTCCTTGCAGCAGACCCTCCACTTTAAATGAAGTTTCCACACTTGCGCTCACTGGAAGTAATGTCTTGAGTTCCCCACCCCAAGTGGTGGGAAGCGACTCGCTCTGCTCCAACCTGAGCGAACCCTCCCCCCCAGTTTTGACCTTCCAGAAGGACTCTTCTCCCTATCCTGAACCAGCGGCTGATCCAAGGCGCCGTGGGCGCTACCCTGCCCGGGGAAGCGCATGGGCAGCCGGCGCGCTCGGCCCGAGCTGGTGAGCGGCCCCCAGGACAGAGGGAGCGGCAGCTCGGCGCGGGCCGAAGACATCCACCCGCGGCTCCCGCCCCAGGCGGCTCCCGGAGTGCGACTGGGCGCCGGGAAGAGCCGGAGAGG
>VZRO01005390.1:71333-108710 GCA_013397915.1 Daphoenositta chrysoptera
AGGGCAGGCACGCATCGGAGACAACCACCCAGCAGTCTGGTGGTCACATTCTGGGGAAAAACATGACCTAAGCAGAGCTCAGCAAAATTCTTAGTGAAGGGGCCTGCTCGACTTGCACAGCCCGGCTCCAACCAGGCCTGGTACAGACCGGCACTTGAGGCAGACATCTGTGGGAGGTTTTGGAGGAAAGACTACAAAAGGGTTCCCTTCCTCACCAAACTTTCCAGGTTACTTACTTCTGTCTCCATGAGAGCACACATTACACAGGAAGAGCACACACTTCAACCTTGCTTTTGTTGGCCTTCCAAATTCTGCACAATTGTACTGCAATTCACCTTGAAATGAACCCGGTACTCTGTGTACTGAAGCACCTTCTTAAAAAAAGATCTGGTTGTACGGCTACAAGTACAGAGTCCCAAGACACCACAATGACAATCTGGATGCAAGACAAGAAGAGCAGGCTAAAATCCAAGAGTAAAAACCTTGTGATAGAAAATTAACTGGTATCGGCGAACAAAAGAGCATAAAAATAGCTCTTTGAAATACTGAGTACTATTCAACCCTAAGTTTATACCAAGTAATCATTGAATAGATTCACCAGATTTTTTTTTTTAAATAGTTACTCCTAAAAAAATGTTAGACAATGAGTATTTGTTTTGTCCAGTAAATTACAACTTCAGACATTCAGGTTTCATAACACATTAAAAATAGTTTATTTCTTAAGCCTACTGACTACTAAACAGGTGAACTACTGGATTTGAACATATTACACTACAGCAGAAAATACGAGTGCAAAAGTTACAGAAAATTGACAAGAGATGAGCTAATCAGAACATGCAACACAAACATTAACACAATTTAAGTCGGAGAGGCACTTACATTAACAGTAAAAATAAAGTCATCACTCTTTGAACATCATAGCAGCCTACTTGGAATTGCATTTGACTGAGCTTTGTTGCTGTGAATAATACAGCTCATGCACAGGTTTGGATGTATGTTTTGTAAATTCAAAGTATTCACTGAATACTACCAACATATATACACACACTCATATACATAGTTCCAGAAGAGTCAAGAGGCAATGGCTTATTTCTGCTCATCCTTTGGAAGAGGTCTTCTGAAGAGCAGAATATGTGGTTCTGCAGAAAGAAAAGTTGAACAAAGTGTCAGTTTGTCCAAGTCTTGATTAAAGGGATTTCTTTAATTTTGAATGATAGTTGCTTACTTTCAAGTAATTAAGAAGCCCAAATATGGCCCCACATGTAATACAAATCTGCAGTACCCTTGGCAACAGTCAAGTTTTTACTTTTATACCCAATGCTAGCAGTATCATAAACCTGAAGTCCTTACAGAAGAAAAGTATTGGGGAAATACAGAGTATTTTATAATGTCTGTTTACATTAGGCTATTTGATAACCTCTGCTACTGTAACTTAGACTAATAAACTGCTGAGAGTGTCTGTTAGGTATATATCAAACACCAACAAAATCCACTTTGCTTAATACAGCCAGCTTACATTATTATTGATCTTCTTAATTCTAATGCCTCCAGAAGTAAAAGTAGGTGTGTCAGCTTTATGATTTAAAGATATGCTGCTACATTAACTTGGACTCAGTCACTGCACACCAGTGTTATTTAAGAACTCACAAAAAGCCTGTTTCTATGGGCAGAGGCAGGAACACCTTCTAGTCTGGTATTTTTTACCTACAGTTAAACAATACACGTCTAGGACACGACTCCCATTTTCCAAGTCTGGAAGCAGGATGTGAAGGTTGAAAATAAACATCACATTGCCTTTGCTGGCAATGGACTAAAATAGCAAAGACAGAGTCTAAACATTCAGTAGTGAATTTGAAATAGATTCCACAGTAGGAGTTACACATCACATACTTCAACTGAGCACCAGGCAGTTGATATTTGACTTTTTCGTTTGTCTAATTTTGTTCAGATGTGCTCACCTGGCTCGTGGATCATATAGTGAACCCAGCCAAGGCTCTGCTGTACACCAAGTCGTCTCCACTCTTCTTCAGACATCAGATGAGATTTTGGCACTTGTTTTGAAAGTTCTCGTGGCAGCATCACATGTCTGTAGAGATTTAATTATTAAACACACACAACATACTGTACACTAGAAAACTGGAACAGATTTGCACTGAAAGACAGCAAGTAGGCTACAAATACTCATTTTCCCTATAAAGAAAACAAGAGTACAGAGTCCTGGTATGAAATTGACTATGAAACCCATCCCAGAATCGAGTTTAAAATTGCTTACGACTATTAAATGTTGTATCTGTAAAACAACCGCATACTAAAAGCCAAACTACCTTCTAGGAGAGATTTAGACCCCTTCACACTCCAATGACGCTACACTCAATTAGAAGCATGCGATCCTAGCAACAGGCTGCCATATCAGCGACTTGAAAAATAGGAACTTTGCACGCCTAAAATATTTGTAATACAGCGTTCAAGTAAGCCTAGAGAAGTTAAACTTCATCAGTCCCCGGTCGGCAGGGGCCGATGCTGCCCCACCCCAGGCTCTGCCACAACCCCCTCCCTGGAGGGGCGCCGTGGGTGCCGCCCCTCCCTCCATCACCCTGTGGCCGCTCGCCCAGCGGTCCGGACCAGCCGAGAACAGCGCTGGGTCACCCACTCCCTTCTTCCAAACAGTCCAAAGCCACGCAGAAACCCCCAACGGGGAGGCTCGGCACAGCCCCTCTCCCCTGGTCTTGCGCCCTCCCTGGCTCCATTCCCCCGGCGGAGCCCGCATTCTCTGAGAACAGCCCGCACAGCTCGGCCGAGGCGCCTGCCCGAGCCGCCCTCCTAGGGAACGGCTCTTCCTAATCCATCCAGCTAGCCCTCCCACACTCTCCCGCAGCCTCTTACCGATATTCGTACTGCTCGTCAAAGTACTTATCGGAATAGTAGATCTGCTTGTGGGCCATGGCGAGCGGCAGCACGGGCTGGGGCAGCGGCACGGGCAGCAGCCTCTCACTCCCCCCTCACGGGCGCCTCGCGCACTAACTGCCCCCTCCCGCGCCCCTCACCGTTTGAATCCAGCGGCTCGCCTCCCATTGGCTCTCGCCAGCACCGGCCAATCGCGTGCCGCGCCGCCGCGCCCCACCCGAGGNGCCCTCGCCCAGCCCGCGCATGCGCAGCTCGGCTCCGCCGTCACCGCCGCTGGTCCGCGCCGCCCGGCCCGGCCCGTTCCCCGGTGTCCGCCGGGCCTGCTTCTATCAGGGCAGCGAGAAAGAGACGCCTCCGTCCTCTCAACAAAGCGCCGCGCTCACAATAAAAGTGGGCTGGCCCCCGGCTGCCGGGTGGCTGCTGTAAGCCCGTGGTGCCCGGGGCTGCAGCTATCGGGAACGGCCGCAGTGTCGGTCGTACCTGCTCAGGGTGAAAACAGATAAAACGCGGGGCGCGGCTGTGCCCAGAGCAGGGTGGGAACTGCGGGCAGGATTTCAGTTTGCCAACACCCCTACCCAAGGCGACAACCCATCAGCTGCTTCCCTGGGAATAGGCGCGTAGCAGGCCAGCAGGGTTTGCTAAGAGGCGCTGCAGCTCCCCAGATACGCGTGCTATTTCTGCCCTGCGGGATGAGATCAGCGCGGCGGGAACGTGGCCAGAAAGAGCGGTCTCACCGCTGCTTTCATAGAATCGTAGAGCCACAGAGTGGTGAGGAAACGTGATTATGTAAGGTCCAACTATCCACCATGGACAGGGACGCCTTTCACCAGACCAGGTTGCTCAGCCCCGTCCAGCCTGGCCCTGAACACCGGGGACGGGGGGATTCACAGCCTCCCCGGGCAACCTGTTCTGTACTTCACGCCCTCACAACAAAGAGTTTCTTAACGTCAAGCCTCAATTTCCCCTCAGGCTCCATGACCCCTGCCTTGTGATGTGCTGCTTACTTCTCTCCTTGCTGGGCCTCTGCAGAAAAAGGAGATTAAGTCTTTCAAAAAGTTTCTGCTTCCATGGTGCTGACAGAAACGTGGGTTATGCCCGGGGTTATGTAATACATCTGTCTGGAAACAGTTCTGATAGAGGAAAAAAACAACCAAAGCCATGTGATGCATGACTGCCGATACACATGCGTGGGTAACAGGGATGATTTTTTTAGCAGCATTGTTTCTACTGGCACTGCAGCTTGTCTTTAACAATAAAGTTTAAGCCTGTTTCGCATCATATAACCATTAAATGGAATACTTATAATAAACTAGGAGTACTATTTTTCTCTTAACTGGACTGCGTATTAGAGCTTGTCGGGCACAGGTTATTAACAGGCACAGTGAAGTCCGTGTTTTTGAACTGGTGTAGTTACACGTACGAAATTCATGTAACCAATATATATTCCAGTATAATTGTAAAACTACAAACCTCCTACAAGTTTTCTAAGTTTTGGTTGAATTATTCAAAATAGAACGGTTTGGAGTTTTTTAGCCTAATTTCAGGCAGCACAACTGTTACTTTTAAATACTTGAGGCTGGACGTACACAGTGATTTCTGTTAGGAATGTCATTGGGTAATACTGGGGGGGGGGAAGAGGTTTAACCACCATGATGGGTTCTCCTGGATGGAAAACATTTCCTCTCCATGTCTTTTTTAGAAGCTACCTGCTTATCTCATGCATATTGAACCTCAGAGAAAATTGACCTTTATGTAAAAGCTATGCGTAAGCTTTCTCCTTCGAGTAAGCTTTCTCCTTCGAGCTCATTCAGAAATGAAAACCTGGAGTCCCTTTAAAGCAACTTTTCCTTCTGTTGCAAATACTTAAACCTATCGTAATTTTACAGAGGATCAAAAGTATTCTTGGACAGATACCTGGCGCGGCTCGGGGTCAGCCCGGACGGAGCCTTCGCGGCAGCGGCAGCGGCAGCAGGAGGTGTCCCCGGTGCCCCCGGCCAGCAGGGCGAAGCAGCGTCCGCTGCCGGGAACAGGCGAAGCCAGCAAGGTGTAGAAGGGCAGGGGAGGGTAAAAGATGAGCGGGAGGCCTTCGTGTGGGCCCCAGAGAATTATGCCAACCTTTACTGGGTCCAGGGACGAAAGGAAGGGGTTAAAAGTGCGCAGGGTCTTTTAAAGAGGGGAGGTACAAGAGGTGATACAAAGTGGATAACCAATAGGATTATAATATAGGCGGGTCCAGGGTATGATTGATATAACATGCGTCTACACAGGAGGGAGTAGGGACTGGGGAGTGATTCAAAATAACCAATGGGGCATCTAGGAACACAGAAAATTCCAGAATAAGGGGAAGTACAAAACTCAGGGGGTTGAGTCTTAACAAACTGAGTCATAGGGAGTTGGGGGGGCGGGGTACAAAGTGTAGGGGAAACAAGGGACAAACCATTTGAGGGGGAGAAGACAATTAACAGCAAAACCGAAAACCACACCACAGCAGATACCTGTGCGATCATATTTGAGATCCCTCTGATTAATTTGAAAATCCCTGTTCCTCGGGACTGATGGAGTGTGTTTGTCAGGCACCTGGTAGAGCTAAAAAGCTAAAGTATTGGTTTTAGTAACCCAGGTTTACTTATTTAATACTGGAGTGTCATTTCAGCTTCTGTTTTCATCAGTTTTATTCCCAGACTGGACTTTAAAACTCTGGAGGAAGCTAAATAATGCATCAGTACCAGGCTTTTGTTAAGTTCCACTATTAATTTGCTATCGTTTTCCTAAAATGAGAATAGTAATGATAGGGATATAATTTGTAAAATTACTGAAACAAAAGCAGTAAGCTTGCTAAATGGTTAAACGTGTGGAATGGTTAAGCTTGAGAATCATTTCCAGATGAACAATGAGAAGACATCAGGAGTAGTCAGTATGGATTCAGCAAGGGGACATCGTGCTCTTGACCGAGTTGTTAAAGAGCCAGGGAGAGAGCAATCAATGTTTTTGTAGACTTCAGTAAGGCTTTTGACTCTGGGTAATACCTTCAAAGAGAAGCAGTTGATATATGGAGTGAGTGTGCAGACAATGACCTCAGGTGAATGGCTGGGCCCAGAGTATGGTGACACACGACACAAGTCTAATTGGAGACCAGTAAGTAGGTGTGTGTCCCAGGGGTCAAAACTGGGCCTGAGCCTTTTCAACATCTTCATTAATGACCTGCACAGTGGCGCAGAGTGTACTCCCAGCAAGTTTGCAGGTGACACCTAGCTGGGAGGAGTAACTGAGAACAGGGTTGTGCTGCCGGGTCAAGGAACTGCCAAAGTAGGCTGAGAGGACCTTAATGTAGTTGAGGGGAGCAAGGGGAACTAGGGGAAGAACAAAGTCCTCCACCTGCAGGGGAACAACCACAGGTACCAGTACATGGTGGGAATCCTCCAGCTGGAGATGTGTTTTTCAGAAAAGAACTTGGGAATGGTGATGAAGACCGAGCTGAATGTGAGCCAGCACTGTGTCCTTGCAGCAAGGATGTCTAGCAGTGCCCAGGGCTGCAGTAGGATGAGTGTTGCCAGCAGGTTGAGGGAGGGGATCCTGCCCCTCCATACAGCACAAGTGAGGCCTCTGCTGGAGCCCAGCTTTGGACTCCCCAGTGCAAGAGAAAGATGGAGCTGCTAGGGAGAGTTCAATGAAGGGCTACAAAGATGAAAACCTGCGTGTGAAAACCTGAAGGCAGGGTGCCAAGAAGAACAGAACCAGGCTCACTGGTGGTGCCCAGTGAAAGGACCAGAGGCAGTGGGCGCAAACTGACACAGGGGATGTTCCTCATGAACATCAGGAAGCCTTTTTTACTGTGAAGCTAGTGGGGCACTGGCAGAGAGCTGCTGGAGTCTCCAGCTTTGGAGACCTTCCAAAGCCATCTGGACGTGATTCTGGGCAGTGGGCTGTAGGTGACCCTGCTTGAGCAGGGATGTCAGACCACATGACGTCCAGAGGTCCAGCCTCAGTTGCACTGTGTGCTAGTGTGTGAAACAGGGCTCTTCATCATTGTCTTCAGGACGCTCTTACCCACAAAGGCTGTGTCAGTCGCATTGCAAAGAAGGGAATAAACTGTTCTGTACACAGTGTGGAGAGAACAAAAATGCTTGAACTTTGTCAGGGCAGCTTTGTGCTAGACCTTAGGAAACATTTCCTACCAGTACATAATTTAAATGTCTTAGAACGTTTCAGAAGAAAATGCTTTCTGAAGTAATGTTTTAGGTCAAGCTGATCTGTCTCTGATCGTGCTTTCTTTGAGGCCTGCTTTCTATGGTTGCGTCAGTTATGCTTTCCCACTGTAACTTTTGCAAACACTGAGTGTAGAACAAAGGTAAATTTTTTCTCTCCAGTGCTCTAGAATGACCTTTTAATTTTAATTGTTACATATTTTTATATTCAAAGAAGTTAGTTTTAAGAATTAAGATTATCAAGTGGTGAATTGAATCCTCACTCCAAAGCTTTTGAACCAGGTCAGAAGTGAATGAAACCACAAATACCCATATTTATTAAAAAGAAAAGCTGCTGAGAAGGTTTATCATAGACTTTTGCCTCAGCATGTTGAAGGCATGTGTTAAAGCATTTATCAAAGAAGTTTGCCATAGCACAGAATAAAAAGTATTCCACATAGCCTTAGGGGTATAGGTCTCTTAGGAGAAAGGTAAGCAAGCTGCTCAACTGGAATGTAAGCTCCTTCTCAGAGACCTGTCTGATTAGGGCAGCAGCTGTGATTAAGTTACTGCAGGAGCACAAGATAAAATGGCAGAACACAAAGAGAATATTCTTGAGCTTCCCTCTCTGTCTCCTGTAGCTTTAACGCAGGTGCATATAAAATTGAGCACTGGTGTTCTGCACTCTGTATGAGAACAGCATGACTGTAGTCAGCACAGAGGCTCTTCAGAACTAAAGATGGACTAGGAACATTATTGTGGGGGATAATTTTGTGTATCTAGACAGGAGCAGATTTAAATCCTCTATGTAACCTGTTTTCTTGTGACTAAGGCCATCCAGAGATATGTGGGCTATGATAAATAAAACTGTTACAATGAAGGGCCTATGTGCACCTTAACTATGGCATATACAGAATTCAGGATGTAAGTTACAGTACATGAAAACATTTTCTGTGCTTTTTGTAAGAAAGGGGAGATGCAAAATTCCCATCTGTGTTGTGCATAGCAGTCTCTGATTAAAATTCTCTGAAGCTTTTCCTGTTCAGTTCTGTGAGACATTTTTAAAAAATAAGTTATATGTACTTTTACTGTGCTTCAGTTTTCAAACATGTCCTTATAAAACACTAATGTCAGATGCTTGAATGTATTTTTCTGAATAGAACAGCAAGATCAGAGTCAAGGAACCTTTTGTACTGTCTTCATGAGTCATAATCATATACACAGTTAATAACTTTTGAGTAATTTGAATGTGAATCACATTCATAGCACATATTGATGAACTGTTATCTGTGGTTTTATATTTTCAATGTTTCTTCTGGAAGCAAGGCTTACACAATTGTACTTTTCATCAGTTTTGATTCTCAACTAGCTTTTGAACCTATTGGCTCGTTTGGTCAAACTTAAGACAAATGCTGGTAAATTATTGCATGTTTCATGATAACAGGCAGACAAATAGAGCAGAACTCTGATGGGGGTTGATGTAACAGTTAAACTTGCACCTCATTAGACAGAGAAGCTACATGGGGAAAAAAGCTTTGCATAAATGCTTTAGGGGTAAATATCTCTCAGCATTTGGTACACATGCCTTCTGAGACTGTAAAGCCACAAACCATGAGTCAGTAGAAAACCAGTCTCACATAGTTCTTATATTCAGTAAGGTTAACTTCTTATTTGCTGATTTCATTTGCTGGCTTTTTATGGTGTTTTCCTAATATTCCACAACACTAGTAGTCCTCAAAGCACTCTCAGGCTGCTTGAATGTGTAATATTAACAGTATTTGTCTCTGAAGGTTTGATCTTCAGAATTTATCTCAATTTAGATAGTTAAATTTGAATTTACTGCCTTACTTAATTTGATGAACTTTATCATAAGTGTTGTTTGTGTGCTAATTAACATCCCCTTAGTAAATGCAGAAGATGGATTATTTTTGTTTTGTTCCATTTCGCACAAAATTGTGGTGAGACTAAAAAATGATGCTGTGCTTTGATGGTCTAGCTGACCACGAATGAAACAATATAAGTATTGAAAATAATCCAGTTGAATTGCTGAGGATTGCCCTCTGAGAGAGGATAAACTTACTTGACAAATAGAGCTAATTATGGTGCATGCTCCTTGCAGTGCCTGTGCTGGTTCAAGAATTGCATTTTGAAGGTGTTCTTGAACAGATTCTTAAATAAATTATTCCCAAGTCATAAAAGAGCCCAGCTTGCAGGATGAGTATAGAAATATAGAATGTCTGTGATTCCTTCAGATCCTTTCAGAGCTTGGAGGGTAGTGTTGATCTGTGTCATTTCATTGAGATTTAATTCTCTCATTCTGTTTTTATGGATCTTCTGGTGCAAGTAGTGATCAGAACCTACTCAAAAGACTACAGCTTAGATCTAAAAAGTGACACCGATGAGCCTGGGGATGACATACCGGTGTTGGGGGGTGACATCGACAGCCCAGCTGATGCATCAATGCGTCCAGCATGGGTAACACACAGGAGGCAGCAGGAAGCTGTGCCGTGGTTACCACCATGGAATGTGCTGGGGTGACTGGGGTGCTGCAGGGGGTGGCTACAAGCTCTTCAGAGGGGACAGGCGAGCACGGAGAGGCGGTGGGGTGGCCCTGCACACTGGGGAGGGTTTCTGCTGTACAGAGCTCAGGGACAGTGGGGATAAGGGCGAGTGCCTGCGGTGACAATCAGAGGGGTGGCCAACAAGGCAGAGATCCTGCTGGGAGTCTGTTACAGACCACCCAACCAGGATGAAGTGAAATACTCTATCAGTGGATGTTTCATGACCTCTAGCCCTTGTTCTTGTGGGGGACTTTAACTTGCCAAATGGCTGCTGGAAACACAGCACAGTGGAGAGGAGGCAGCCAGGGAGGTTCCTGGGGAGTGTGGAAGGAAACTTCCTGACCCAGCTGGTAAGGGAGCCTACCAGGGCGTGCCCTGCCAGACCTGCTGTTTGCAAACAGAGAATGGGAGATGTGGTGGTCAGAGGCCATCTTGGGCACAGTGACCATGGAATGATAGAGTTTCTCTATTCTTGGTGAAATAAGGAAGGGGATCAACAGAACCTCTGCCTTGGACTTCCTGAGGGCAGACTTTGGCTTGTTCAGGACTCTGCTTCAGAGAGTCACTTGGGAAACAGCTCTTAGTAACAAAGGGTTCCAGGAAGTCTGGACATGCTCTAAGAAGGAAATTTTAAAGGCGCAGGAGCAGGCTCTCCCTATTTGCTAAAAGGTGAGCTGGCAGGGGAGAAGACCAGCCTGACTGAAAAAGAAACTTTTACTGTAATTCATGGAATAAAAGAGATTTTACAACCTTTGGAAGATGGGGCAGGCAACTGAGGCAAAGTACAACAATATTGCTAGATCATGTAGTGAGAAGATTAGAAAGGGAAAAGCTGAGTTAGAACTCATTCTGGCCAGTGCTGCAAAAGATAACAAAAACTTTTACAAATACATTAACAACTAAAAGAGGCCCAAGGAAAATCTTCATCATTTATTGGATGTGGGGGAAAAATTGTCACTAAGGAAGAGGAAAAGGCTGGGTTGCTTGATGGCATCTTTGCCTCAGTTATTAACAGAAAGCCCAGTTATCCTCAGGGCAGCCAGCCCTGGTAGACAGGGATGGGGAGCAGGATAGAGCCCTGCAATCCAGGAGGAAGTAGTTAATGACCTGCTGTGCCACTTGGACAATCACAGGTGCATGGGACTGGATGGGATTCACCCAGGCATACTGAGGGAGTGGAGGAAGAGCTCACCAAGCCACTCTCCATCATTTATCATCAATCCTGGTTAACCAGGGAGGCTCCAGACAACTGGAGGTTGGCCAGTGTGATGTCCATCTACAGGAAGAGTTGGAAGGAGGATCCAGGGAATACAGGCCTGGGAAGGTTATGAAACAAATTATCTTGAGTGCCATCACACAGCACATACAGGGCAGCCAGGGGATTGGGCCTACCCAGTGTGGGTTTAGGAAAGGAACCTTACTTGACCAACCTCTGTTTAGGACCAGACAGCCTGCCCAGTGGAGGAGGGAAAGACTGTGGGTGGTGTCTACCTGGACTTCAGCAAAGGCTTTGATACTGTCTCCCAGAGCATTCTCCTGGAGAAGCTGGCAGCCCATGGCTTGGACAGGGGCTCTCTTTGCTGAGTTAAAGGAAAGACTGGGCCCAGAGAGTGGTGGCAAATGGAGTTACACGCAGTTGGTGGCCTGTCACTAGTGGGGTTCCCCAGGCCTCACTATTGGTGCCACTCCTGTTTAACATCTTTATCAGTGGTCTGGATGAGGGGATTGAATGTACCCTCAGTAAGTTTGTAGGTGACACAAAAGTGGGCAAAAGTGTTGATCTTCTGGAGGGTAGGAAGGCTCTGCAGAGGGATCTGGACAAGGCTGGATTGATGGGCAGAGGCCAATTCCATGAGGTTCAACAAGGTGAAGTGATGGGTCCTTGTGTCACAACTCGAGGCGGTGCTACTGGCTGGGGGCAAAGCGGCTGAAAAGCAGCTCAGTGGAAAAGGTCCTGGGGGTGCTGTTCAACAGTGGCTGAACAGGAACCAGCTGTGTCCAGGTGACCAACAAGGCCAATGGCATCCTGGCCTGTACCAGCAATAGTGTGGCCATCAGGACCAGAGGACATAGGCTTAAACTGTGTTAGGTGAGGTTCAGGTTGGACACCAGGAAGAATTTCTTCATGGAAAGGATTGTTGAACCATTGTAATGGGCTGCCCTGGGAGGTAGTGAAGTCACCAAACCTGGTGCTGTTTGAGAAACAACAGGACATGGCACTTAGTTCTGTGGTTTAGTTGACAACATCAGCTTCTGTCAAGGGTCAGACTTAATGATCTCGAAGGTCTTTTCCAACCTTAGTGGTTCTATGATTCAATGCCCATGTTAAACAAAATCAATAATGCAGAATTTAGCAGATGATTTCCATAGCAACCAATGCTCATATAACAAATTCAGGATGATACTGTATAATAACTGGAGAATCAAGCAGAAGAAGATTCTGTCAAATGAGGCACAGTCCTGCTTAGATTTTTGCTGGAAGCTGTGCAGCATGATGGTGTCTTAAAGTAGATCAAGGGCAAAAAATCTGTAGTGGAGAGTTCTTCAGTTACTGGATATTTTTCATACAGTGTTTAAATACTTTAAGTAAGGTTTTATTTAAACTTTAATATGTCAGTGGTAGACCTGAGAAAAGATCCTTTTAGCCAAGCAGCTTTATCTAGTGGTTACCTTCTGTAATGGAAGAGCATAAGCATCAGAAAAGTATGTGATGACACATTCCCAGCTTAGACTAGATTCTGATTAGGGATTTCTTTGCCCATATGGATTTTTGCTTCATGAATTTTCAGGTTGTCTTTGGGCCAAATATCTTCTCTCCACAGTATCTTGTTGCAAGGAGTTCCATGGCTGAACAAGTTCCTTTATGAGAAGAGGCAATTTTTTATTTATGTTAAATCTGCCATGTCCTGGGTTTTACATTGAAAAAGCCTGTGAATATTTATTCATTGTCCCAGATGTTTGTAGTTTCAAGAGATAGGGTTTATATCCTACAGGATTATAGGGTAGGATTTTGATTTTGAGCCCAATGCATCGATATTTCCTCCCCTTACATAAATATTGCTCATTGACTTTTGTGAAGTTACTCAAATGTTTGAAATGTATCACTTACAAATTTTGTACATACACAGGAGTAAAAGAAAGTGTTTGTGAGCTGAACATACATCTGTTTGCAAGTATTATAAGGGTTGCTTAAAGCATTGTTTAGTTAAAGTAGTAGAAGATGACAGAATACAAATGGAATCAAATGTAATCTGAATAATCCACATACATACAAATATTTTTTTTATGGTTATTGTTACAATTTAAGGTTTAAAATAACCACTGGAGGGCTCACTGATCTCATGGTAAATGACAGGCTTATCTTTCAAAGCCAGTAGTTGTGGGTTTTGGTTAAGGCAGTATTAGTTGGTGTGCTCCCATTTGAAGAAGACTGGATGATAACAGAATTTTTGAAGACAATGGGCAGGCAACACCTACATTTTCATCTCAAAGAATAGCAATTCTTGGGCTTATTACCTGTGTCACAATGTGGGAACATTTACAAGGGTTTGGAAGGCAGGGGGATCTAAATGTCATAAAATGAACATAAAGGACCAGAGTTCCCACCCCATTACCATAAAAAACGTAAAATGTCTTCCTGTCAGACAGCAGGGTTTCCCCATTTTGATAAGCCACCTACACACATGACAGATTTTCCCTTCCCCTCTCCATTCTGTGTGTGGCACCAAAGCTTCAGTGATGAGTCAGGCCCAGGGCTGTGGTCTTTTTGGACTACTGGTAGAACTGGGATGAAATGCAAAACATTTAATTGGTGTCAGCTTTTCCTGGCATTTTGAATCTAGCCTTTATTTTATTGGAGTTAAACAGAACTTAGTTTTCAGAAACGTTGGGAGCAGTTAATTCTGCTTACATACACCAATATTTTTGTATTTTTCCCAGCCTGAATCCTTCCTTCGTCTTTTTGGGTTTTAATCTTTTTTTTGGATATGTAGTCCTATCCCTGATACAATGAATGGTGCTAAATGGTTTATATTTATTATGACCATCTTCCTTAAGTTCACAGCAGTACTTACCACGCTTCTGTGGGATAAACATATGCTGTATGAAATACACTGTTCCTAAAGTGATTTTGCCAGTCATTTGTGGTTATCTCATTCTTTCTGTTCCTGTAAGAACATATTATCCCAGAACTTCACTCAGTCTGTTGCTTTACTTTAAGAAAACTCATCTAATTTGTTGTTCCCCAGTGGTCATTTTCAGCTCAGCCTATTTCAAAATATTTGTCTTGCACTGAGTAGGTATTTGAATTCTTCCCCATGATTTCAGAGTCTGCATTTTGCAAGCTAATTCTATTTTTTTGTTTTGCTTTTGGTTCGGTTCGGTTTGGTTTTTTTTGTTTAATTCCCTGCTTATATGTCTCCACTTCGAGAGTTCCTGGTGACTCCCCTCTTTCTTTATTTTAGATACTGAAAAGTCATCCATTGCAGGGGATACACAAAATTTTGATTTGTCTTGGCAGGTAAACCTCTTTTATAAACCACGTTTAAGTATACATATTTTTAGTTTCTTAGTGCTCAACACATCTTCCTTCCACCTTCCATCAGCTTTTTAGTTACTCATGTAAAGAAAAATATCCATCAGTTAAACTCTTCCATTGTACATTATTGGGCAGTATCTATAGAGAAAATAATTTAACAGTTACGATATAGATGAAAAGAAGATTCTACCTGGAAATATGTTTTGTCAGAATCTGTCTTTCCTCCTTCTCAGGTTAAAAATGTACATCAAATTAACCTCTCAATTTCATTCAGGACATTTGTTCATGGGGCCATCTTACAAATCTGATACAAAATGAGCCTTCAGATAACTTCATCTCTAAAACTGGCATATATTGGAAATATGCTCAGTTTGAAATGTTTTCCTGTTTTTACAGCAGTATCCCTTTCTGTAATGAAAGGGATTGCTTCTGCCCTAAACTATTAGTTTTCCTAAGAATATCCTTGATTGAAGTCTTCCTTGGCTGTACTTGAATCTTAGATGATTACATCCATGCATTTACAGGCTTACCTTTAAAAAAAAGAAAAAAAGTTCAGCAAATTCACAGAAGAGAAACACAGGCAAACTGATTCATCTTGCTTTACAGGTATTAAAACTTAATGCCTTTTCGTGTTTTTAGCAGAATATTAGTGGTGTTGTCATGGATACTGAGTCAGGTCCTGTTTTGCCATCTTGCAGATGTGCTAAAAATGGGATTTTCCCTTCCCACCTCTTAACTATTCATATGAAGTTGATTGAAATCGGTGAAAAGTCTTTAGCCATCTCAGCAGATTTTGGACTAAAATGTAAGTGAACAATAGAATGTCAGCACCTGTTTTGTTCCGTAATATTTTTCAAGTAGTTTTACATCTTACTCCGCTGTTGATAATTAGATGCATGTTATGAGCTTTCCCTCATGCTGGAGCACACCAAACTGCAAGGTTCTGCTGGCTTAGTCTGGTAGTACAGCTCCTGCACCTTAGTGTTCCTCCCAGGAACCTATAATCACTGTAAGAGAGGCATGCAGGCTCAAAATACTAGGCCTCAGGGCTACCAGTTCTTTGAAAATAATTTTTTAAGACTGTTATTTTGGGGTATAATATTTTTTTCAGAGGTTCAAAGCATGGACTGACTGCAGATTTGGAAACAATTCTTGTATACAGTGGTGTTTTCTGGTGTTTCCATCATGGTCTGTGAGTCGTGGGAACATGCCTCCCTTTGGGTAGACTTGGCTGTGGTGGCTGAGTCAGTGCAACTGCTGGTGGCCCCTTCCCACTGGTGACAGTGGTGGGAAGAGGCTCCCAGGCAGCACCATGGGGAAAATGTGCTGGGGTCAAGCCTAGCCTGCAGGAACGGCTTCTAGCTGGGTCTGGCCTGAGCTGCATTTCCCTCTGTGTCACCGGCATGCCTGTGCCTGGCCCAGGACCCTAAACCTGCTGTCTGTGTCACCACACTGGACTCCCAGCACTCCTACCCTTAGGGAGTTGTTGGTCCTTGCTTTTCCCTGACACTAACCTTTTTCAGCTGTATCTTAGATCTGTCATGTCTGTAATACCTCCTTTTTTGTCTTTTAGTGTGAATTCAAACCTTGCCTGAACTTTGTGCCAGCTTACAGTGGGAGCTAGAGGGATTTCTGTTTGCCGTCTCCCCCAGCCATTTTCCCAACTCAGCCTCTCTTTTGTGATGCTGGAATCGCCTGTGTTTCTGGCACAGCAATGCCACTTTTGACCCACTGGTCCCACTCATGTTACCAGCTGCACAGCACAGAGGTAGAACCCTCATGACTCTCCCTGCCTTCAGCCTCAGGACAGAGGTTATAGGCTGCACTGATTCTCAAAATCCTCCTGGTAGTTCAGACTTCATGAATTGACTATTAAAAAAAAAAAATCCCTTTACTTACTGCTGGCCATGTTGATTTTAATTTTAGATGAAACATTAAAGGCTATGGGAAGCAATAGCTTGATTCTTTTTGAAGACAGAAGAAATTACTGTTAATTTGTCTCTTTACATTCCTTCTGGAGTGAGGTGCTTGGTAACATAACCACTGCAGTGCAAGTGTTTGACAGGCGGAGGGGTGGGGATGTGTAAGCTTGATTCACATTTTCAACTGAATCTGCACAGTGGAACTGTGTGTACATCTATGCCTGTGGGATGTGCCTGCCAGAATGCATTCTGGGCTCTCCTTTCCTGTATGGCACAGACCAAGGACTGGCCAAAATGTGTCATAAATTTATCTTCTGTGGAAATGACGGTGGGTGTGGAAATGGCAGACACGCTTTTGCTGAACTGCAATTTGCAACACACAGTTGCCACACTCATAAAAACCTGGTCAGAGCTTCCCCTTTCAGGCTCCTCATAAATCACCTTACTTATTTACCTCACATAAGGTAAATAAACTACCTTATAACTTGATATATTAAGATCATTGCTAAATCTTTGGCATATGTATCTTTCCTATAAAGTATAACTTTACTATCAAATCCTACAGCTGTATGCAGAAAGAACTGTGTTAGATGTTGTAACAGCACTTGGTTTGCAGTTGCAGTATGGTAAGGCTATAAATCTGGAACAGTACTTTTTAAAGAAGCCATTAAATGTGCTTTGGTTTTGGACTTAAAAATATGTTTTGGGAAGATACAAGAAATAAAAATGGGAGTAAGGGGGGTGCGTTTCAGGACATTAAGTAAACTAATTGTTGCTTGAGATTAAGTCACTTTATTTTTTTGGTTCAGTGTTACACAAGCTCCTTAAAAAAATTACTCTGCTTTGGGTAAACAGTGTTATACTTGGAGTTTGAGACTTGACAGATAAGAAACATTTAATTTCATTTAAGAAGAAATGGATTTCAGAGACCTTGTGTTGTCAGGTCTACCATTTTGTACATATGTATAACGCAAAACAAATCTGAAATGAGTCCTATTGGAAAAATGCAGAAGACACTGCTGTGTTATTACTATTATATATTACTATCACATGTGGGCTGGGTTTGCAATTGAAAGAAAATTAAGTAATAAGTGTGAACTCAGACTATTACCCAGCCTGAAGGCAGGAGATAGAGCTTTTTCTCCATGGGCTCCAGTTGGCAGAAATGTGCAAGCATAGTATGGATTTAGATGTGTGCTTTTTCTTGTGAGAATAAAGGCTGCACATGGGATTAGTGCTCTGGCTTGATCCTACTGTTTTCTCCTGCTTGGTATCAGCTACCAATCTGGGCTGCTGCAAGGGAGCCCCCAGTGAAGATAGGGTTAGTTTGATTTTTAAGGGAACAGGAGCAGTCTAAACAGTGTAGCTGGTCATCTAGGTCTTTGATGACAGAGGTGGACTTTCATAAAGACAAAACCAGTATGTGCTTTTGAATTTTCAGCCAGATTAACCTGTTGTCCCTCAAAATTAATCCTTATGGATATCATTTGTTTTTTAATGACAGTGGTCATTGGTGCCAGTAGCTGGATGCTACACAGTGAAGTTTAGACTTCGAAATTGCCAGTTCACACTTTGAGAGCACTTGAACTGTATTTTAAGTCACAAAATGTGTTGCATCTGTGAAATACCAAATTGGCTTTCGTTAGGGACGCTTTTCCCATTCTCTGTGTATTATAATTTCTTGATGTAAAATATATATAATTAACAAGTCTATGAAATCTCAAAATAGTATCTCTGGATACTAGCACTATATCTCTGGAGTCTTTTTCTGACATTATTGTGCATTTTTTTAATGTCTTAGTTATGCCTGAGGAGTCTGGAAACTTTCTTCAATATGTGTTATAGCATAGCAAGCGTTACCATGGTACCTTTTAACATTTTTTCAATCAGCATATGGAGCCACAAGGGGAGAAAAAACACTTGAGAGAAGAATTTTGGAATGGCATAATGCTAAAATAAACCTGTTATAAAAAATGCTCCATATGATTGATGATAAATTAAAGGAAACAGTCCTGTAATGTATCATCTGTTAGTTAAACATGTGCTCTCATTTATTTAATCAGTACATAACCAAAGCCAATTACCACAAATTAGCAACAACAAACGACAGCCTTTAATTAACTTGAAGCTATATCTCCTTATTTAAGCCCTCAGCCCAATATCTGGAAAAGTGGAAAAAATTAACCTTCAACATGTTCAATATTGTACTTTCTGAAAAGGTAAAATTAAAATAGAGCCACTGGACTGAATGTAGGAATTAGGAATGTGGCAGTTTAACATTGTCATAGAATTGGTTTGCCAATGCAGTCAGCACCTTCCTGGAGATGTGGGATGCAAGAGGGTAAAGGTCTTCCTGAAGGGTATTAAGTGGTAGCAAGGCTCCTCACCAATCAGTTGAAGACTGATAGAGGTGCTTAAACAAATCCATAGTTTACCCATATTTTCCAAAGCACATATTTCTCATGACTGCCAAAATATAGCACTTTGTCCTTTTTCAGAGTACCTTGCAAACTGTGAGTTTTGTGAAGCTTCCAGGAGATAAGTTAGGTAGTAAGGCTTTAAATATGTTTAAATATATTGCTTTTCTTTAAATATAGTCAATCATATGATTGAGCTTTTATAAATACAACATGTTAGATGAAGACATATGGTTTTATCAGTGGGGAATGTTTTGTATATTCCGGTTTCAACTTGTTACAGGATAAGGATGTGTTTTGCTCCAACTGTTGTTCAAGATGAAAAGTTTTTTTTAGAGAGTATATAAATTGCAATATGGATTGTACAGTCCAGCAACCAAATGTTGAACCTCCTCTATTATGGCAATTCAAAGCACAAGAGAATTTAGAAAGAGGATCAAATTATTTTTGCCCTTGTGTTTGGCTCACTTTTTTGGTGACCAAAATAAAGATAGGGAAGAGCCTGAAGCTTAATCTAAACTCAGCAGTTCTTCACCATGCATTTTGGTGCTGTCAGAGTTCTTCCTGCTGTATGATGCAGATTAAAAGGAAGAAGCTGAGTATCTTGCAACAATGCAAATGTAAATATGTAAGTGTACCTCAGATTTTAAAATGCAAAAATGTTTGCTTGAACCTTACTTTCCTTGGTGATTTGTTTTACATTAAAGTGCTGTTGCATTGGCTATTACTGCTGTATGTCTTCTGTGAATGGACAGAAAATGTCAGTATTTAGGGTGACATCTTTGGAAGCATTAAATGCACATGCAAGCACTTTAAAATGGCAGAATATAATTAGAGCTGTGAGTTTGACAGTAATTACTACAAAATTACAATGTTTTTCACTGTGCAGAAGGCAAAACTAAATGAAGTGGATGTGTTAGCATCTGGTAATCGTGAGCACAGTTTCTTTGAGATGGTTGAATGTCATATTTGTGGCACACTGAGTGAGATCTATGACTGATTGTTCCTTACCATTCAATTGTTGCATCAATCTGCTCTGTTTATAATTGGAGGATGCCTCTTTCTGCAGCTTGAAAATATGAGTGTAGAGGAGGTCAAGTTCTCTTTAGTCATTCTATCAGGAGTGCTCCACTGTAATCACACATGCAACCATATTCTCAGGATCTATTAGCTGGGAATGCAACTGTGTAGCACTTTCCCAGTGCAAATAATTGCCAGGGACAGAAAAGCTCTTTGAATTAAACTCTCCTCCTCCATTTAAAATCAGGAAAAACACAGCTTTAATTCTGTTCCTGCAGATACTGTATTCTCCTGTTATACACAGTACTGAGTAGAGTATTAAGCCCCAGCTTTGGTGTATGTATGAAATACTAGCATAGTTTTCCTAGAGTTGAAAGAAGATTCATGATTTGAGATGGGTTATATGCATAAATTCCTTGCATTCTTAGATGTCTGTGAATTTCTCTCAGTGGTATGCTTAAGAGTATGTACACATCATAAAGGTGAATGTGTTCGTGTTTTAACCCACAGGTCAAAATGTGCATTTACTTCCTCACTACTTTCCATACATTCCAGATATCCTTTCAAGAAGGTTTAGCTGCATGGGATTTTCTTTGACTGCAAAATTTCTATGGTGTTTTTTTTGTTTGGGGTTTTTTTGGTTTTGGGGAGTGGGGGGGTTGCTTCATTTTCTTCTTTCTGTTTTTGTGCAGTGTCTTCTATACTGTTGTTATGGTGCATGACATATGTCCCTGAAATGGGAATAGTGAAGATGATGACAATTAGAAGGAAGATAATGGCAGCAGGATTTCACTTTGGCTTTAAATGAATCTAGACGTTTTGCTTTGCTGAGTTTAAAACAAGCCTTATAAAGCAGGTGAGAAAAATTCCTGTAATCTTGCTCTATTTCCATATTATATTTCCATATAATTAATCAATAGGCTTCACTGAACTTAACTGTCTCCTTAAAAACATTGTAAATGAGAGAAACATGTATCTACTTGGGTCTGATCTTCGTCTTAGATAATTCTACAGAGCATATCCTATCCTAGGGAATAGCGAGCAGTAAAAGTTTCATAAAAGAACTGAAATATCATTCCATTTTATAATTACATGAAAAGTATTTTTATTAATTATTTTATTCATTTATGTATTACTTCACTTCCAAAAGTTTTGCTATCTTCTCACAATGAAAGTAAGAAAATACAGTACCTCTTCTGAAATGTTTATAATAGTGTTTATAGTATCAGTATACATCCACAATTAATTCCAGTAAATTTGGTGGGGCCCTGCACAGGGGCAAGAAAAGGTCTGCTGTGAGACTGATTGTGGAGTTGCCTCTCAGATTCTCATAGGATGCAATAATGAATGATAAGTTCCATTATTTTTTTTCCAAATAAAAGCTAGTATATTGCATGTATGACAAATACTTTAAAATGCAAGGTAAATAACCTGGAGTATCTTATGTATAGACTTCCTAGAATATCAAAACTGGTAACGAGGAAGATTTCTGAGTGGCTATGATGGCATGTAAGACTGGAACTGTAGGAATATATTTTTTGTCTCAGGATATATGTCCTTTTGGGCTTTTTTATTTTTCTGAAACAAATATTTTAGTAAGTATGTATTGTAACTTGGTAAACAGAAGATAATAATGTAAAAAGATATTTAAAATTCAAGTAGGTTTAAGTTTGTTGGGTTTTTTACCCCACATTTCCTTTGTTCTATTTTTGCAGTTGCAGCCCATGTTTCTGCCTTGATTTAGTCAACTATATTTGGCTTGGAAAGTATATCATTATGTTATATACACTGACTATATGGTTTCCTGTATTCGTATTTTTAATATGAAATGCAAAACACAATAAATTCCCTTACTTATCCTATTACCATTTTCCAATACTTACTGTTTCATCCTGTAAAATTATTTAACTGTGACTGTCAACACGTTCTTTGTCAGCGATCTTGCTTTTTGGAGTAAAATTGATAAATAATGATACCTTCCTAGGTTTCCAGCAGAGGTTTCAGCTGTGAGAATAAAAAATCATTGAACATTAATCAAAGTATTTGGGAGCTACCAGTAATTTTAAAGTAATCTCAGCCATTAGGTGGACAAGTTGCTAATTCACCTGTAGTTATAAAAATAACCCAACTCTGTTGGGCTACTATGTTAAAGAGTAGATTCTACTTACTTGCTACCTAAGGAAACAAGAGGAGAAAGGAGGAAGAATTATCTCTTTAGAAAGATAATAAACAGAGAAAGAATGATGATTAAAAGGCCAGCAAGTTGCTGTTCACAGAAGTAGCTATTGAGAAGATTGAATAAGGGGAGAAAGTATGCAGCTCATTTAATGATTAGATGGAATTTGTTTGTTCTGAACAATACTCAAACATTTGATCTGCTAATAAGCAGATAGCTTCAGTCTGAATACTGAACAGGCATTCACTAGATGAAATTCAGCTGCAATAAAATCTTACCAGCCCTTTATCACTGTCTTTCCATAGCCTGTAGAGAGAGTTTAGGATGATTTGGTTTCTAACTTTAGCCTCTCCACTAAGTGCCTAAAATTAGGTGGGTTGAAAATGAATTTTGGGAACATGCCACTCAGAGGAAAAACTAGCTTTGAACCTGGAAACTCCCACCTGCAATCTGCATATTAACGTGTCAGAAACATGTGCTATATACGGGTGGGATAAAAACAGTTGTACTGTTTATGGACACGTTGCATTTCTGCTGAGATTCCATAATTATACTTGAGATGGCTTTCTGTGGCTATTTTAAACACATTGAATTCTCATATCTGAACTTTCCAAGCAAACATTCATAGTTTTCATTCATCACCTTTATTTGTTGCTCAGAAAAGACTTGTGTTGGTCCATCTCTCGATATCTAGGAACTGAATTTTCACAAATACCACAAATGGCAATAGTGAATTGTAAAAGCCATGTGATCTTAGCCAGCTTTTTAAAATTGAAAATCTTTATCTTCCTTTTTTTTATCTATGCCAGGAACATTGAGAGAGTATTCTCTTTTCCATAAAATACGCAGTAAAAAAGTCTGGCTTACAGCAATATCAGCAGTGCCCTTTTCCCATGTTACTAACCTTTGTTGAGCTAAGCCCCGAAATGAACCTATCATGGACATGACCAGCATTTTATGACCTGGCCATGATAAATGGAGAATTAGTCCTATGTTACTCTTCCATTCCAGCTAATCATTTTTCAATTTTGAAATGGCAGAGGGAGATTATATTACATTGTTTATTGACATTAGGAAAGCTATTTTGTCCTGCGTAATGTCACACAGTTCTTAACATCACACAAATATGACGTTACCTAAGAGTTCAGTAATCTTGGTTCCCAGCATTAACAATGTTTAATTACATAATATGATTTATTGCAATGTTGATTAATTTCCTTCAAAATGTAAGGCAAATGTTTTACAACAATGGTAACCATTAGTACTACATCATTGGGACAGAGGACAATTTTATGTTCTTTTGATTAATTACATCTCATGTTGTCCTGTCCTAGCAATATTTTTTTGTACTAGAGTTTCAGTGAAGAGGATGACCAATGAAGAGCACGAAGGACAAACTTTGCCATTTTCAATTTCCTATTTCATATGATCTGCAATGCTCTCCTTAGCTTTAATGCAAGTGGAGGAGAGGAGGAGTGACTTGTTATCCAAACTTTCATGCTGATTCCTAAGTCTGTCTGATAGCAATGCTTTTGAAAAGACCATTCTCAACTCTTAGAGCTTCTCCAAACTCTCTAAGTCTGGCAGTAGGATAAAACACTTAGTGTTTTTCCAGCAAATTGTTTAATGTATTTCCTTGAGGACTTCATTATTTTCAAACTTACCAATTATTTCTAAATTTAACTTGTTCTATTACAACCATTAATATATCTCCAAATTTCTGTTTTCATTTTCTTCTTCTGCTTCTTGACTGCCTATATATAATTTTCTCTTTTCCTGCTGTGGGGACCTTAATTCTTTTTCTCACGTGCATCCATTTTTTTCTGCAGATATAGCATTTGATATATATAATATATACTTAAAAAATTTACATTATTTATATGTCTAAATAACAGGGTGTTTAGTTTTTAAATCCCCTTTGGTTCTTTTTCAGTTTCTTTTTTTGGTTTGTGATAAGAAACTAATTAATTTCTCTCATTCCTGTAAGCTTGAAATCTGTGGAGAGTTCTGTTTTTATGTAAAAATAAAATGAGTTTTTATTCTGATAACATTTGAAACACCCAGATTTGTCATTCGGGAATTCTGCAGCTTTCAAGCCTTTCGGAAAGACCATTATTTTTCATTATAAATGAGAGTTAAAATCTTTTGTGCCTGTGCTTGGATATAAGATATGAAGCTGTTACATCTGCTACTAAGAATAATGTAACTGATCTGGTATTTAAAAATGCCAGAGTGAGTAGGTAGTTGTGGGAGATGATATGAACACTTTTAGCAGGTGCCTTGCTTTCCAGTAACCATGGACCTTAATGTATGTTTATAGATACCCAAATTTTCAGCGTTTATGGGTTGATTTTTTCACTAGGGTCTTGTTTGAGTTTCACCTTTGTATGTGGTATACACATATTCAAGCAAATAAACAATTACATCTAACAGTGGTTAGTTAACAGGCATATGAGGTATCAAGCCAAAGATAGAATTTGTAGTGAGTTAACATGGGACAGGAATAGCAATGTGAAGGCGGAGGAATCTATTTTGGAACAGGGAGTTGTTCTTGTGCTTTAAAAACCCTCAGGAACTTATAACAGGCTTTTTTGAGCTTCACAGCTAAAATTGCTTTGTAGATTTTACACCTTTCAGTATTCACTTTATTGAAACATTTTGTGTCAAAAGTTTTGTACCACAGATACTACAAGGCATTGCATCTGTTTTGCTTCACCAATTAATGAATTCTTTTATTTGTTATTTGCTATGAGCTTGGATTTTTTATCTGATAATTGTCATTGATACATAGGAGATACATGCTGAAAAGAAAGTGAACAGGTCCTTCTACCTTAAGGCTAGTATTTGCTATTTTTACTGCACCCAAAGAAAAATATTCTATGAGAAAAAGTATTTTTGTGTCATTCTAGCATTAGTCATAAGAGCTAAAGCATTAACCAAAGGCTGCATGCTACACCTACAGTGTAGCATTTTGCTCTTCTGTGCTGGTACTGTTGGAGTCCTTTCCTCGTTGCCTTGAATGCCTTGAATTCAGCACTGGATGCTGCAGTCTTCTATTGTGGTGCAGGTCACGTAGCAGTGAATGAACAAGGTTGCATGAATAATGTGCTTTTTATTCAGCGATTGGATAAAAATTAATGCCCTCAACACCTACGTACATCCAATCTCCACTGCTTCCTGTGTGCTTATTCTTCCAGAAGCTTTAATTATTTATCCTTGGAGAGAATTTGACAGTCACAAGTAGTCACGACTCAGCAGATTAACCATACAAACACCAGAACCAATCTCCATGTCAAGTACACTCGAATGTCTCATGGATCAAATGTTGATTTTGAAGTGATGTGACTCCAAATTAAGAGGAAAAAAAAAGTCATCCCTAACTGCTGCATATTTTTTAATCTAACACTGTCTTCAATTAAATTAAAATTGGTTTAATATTCTTGCTAATTTCAAGAGGTAGTCTGAAGTGTGTGATATGCTCTAAATACTGACACAGGCATTCTGCAATGGAAATACATTTTCAGGAGAGAATTAGGGGAAGCAACATTAATTAATAAGCCAAAATATGTGCATAGTTTCCCATCATCCAGTATTGAATAGCGATGAGGAAAAAAAATGAATTACATAAGATATTTGCAGAGTCTGCCACTTGATCTTTACAAAGTATATTCAAATTAAAGCTAAACTGCAGGGATAGTAGGAGTCAGTATAGTTGTATACACTAAAAGGAAAAACAGCCTTATAAATAAACTGTAACTTCTTTATACTGGCTGGAGAGATAGAGAGCAAGAAAAGCATGTCTGTGTATGTGTGTCTATATAAATAAATATCTAAACACACTTTGTCTACTTGCTCTGAGTGCAAGAAGATCACCAAAGAAACAGTAGGATAATTTTTCATGTGAATTTTTTTATACTAAAAATATTTATTATGTGGCTGTATTTTAGAAGGCAATTCCAGAAAGGCCAATGTTAGACTTGCTGCAGCTTGTTGAATAATGCTACTGTATTATCTGACTGGACTGCATGAATCACAGCAGGTGGGAGCAAATCTGTCTGCATCATCAGACTGCATAATGTAGGAGTATGCCCAGCACTGGTAGCTACTAATGGATTGATTTAAGCCTTAAGAATTACCCAGAAAAACTATACCTAGTGCTGACCTTCTCTTCCCATGCTAAGAACAGACTCGAAAGTGTAATGTGCAGTGGTTTTGTTTTGTGCTTTTGCTTACAAACAGTAAGCAATTGGGTGACTGATTACAGCAGCAATTCAGCCAGAGTTGTGACAGCCTCTCTGAAGTTTTAATAAACACCAGCTATTTTCCTTGAAAGTAACTGACTAGTCTAATGAAGAATTCACTCACAGAAGACATGTTCCTTGTGTTAAACAAAAGAATAGAGGAGATACTAACAGCACCTCCTTTTTGCCTTTTGTTCTAGGAATTATTAACTGTTAAGCTTACTTCAAGCCAGTTGGTAAACTGCAAATTGAGCAGTATCATATTTAGTTCTATTGAAATGAATGTGCAGCTGAACACCTGGACCAGTGGTTGAGGCTTGTGAGAAATCTAACTAGTGAGAAATCATGAGATGTATATTCTAATTAGGGACAGTAATCATGATCATGGTGAGATGAATGTCTGAAGGATGAACTGAACTGGTTCTAATTGCTTTTTTATGTGGAACTTGGCAAACTCAGATTTAAAATTTTTGCGTGTTAGCATGAGAGATATTAGACGAGATAACCATAACAAAAACAAGTGTGCCGAAGTATGGTGATATGCTGACGTACTGCCAAGTGTCTCTTTTAAGCATTGGTAACAGGTTTATCCCAGTCTGCCTGAAAACACAAGTGACAGGCAGGTTGGCATACTTTGTGAGATAGATTAAGTGCGTTATGAGCAGCCTTTGGATTTTAGATAAAGGAAAATGTGGTCTAAAATTCCAAATTTTTGTTAGAAAATCATTAATGATTCTATGAATTCTTGCTTGCAAATGCAAACACTGCTCTGTGGCATATACAAAATCTTTTTGCTCCAGTAAAATGATAGCAAAACAACTGCTGCTAACCATGCTGATTATATTGCCAGTGTCTTGACATTTAACTGAAGTTTTGTGATACAGGTAATACCTCAGATAATATGTAAAGCATGTTTATTAAAAGCCTTGGAATTTTAGAAATACAGGCTAATACTCCCTCTCTGGAGACATAGGTAGAATTTCACCTTTTTCTCTTCCTGCTTATTCCATGAGTGTGTTGTTACATAACATCTTCCAAACCTTCCCTTCTTTGTAGTTTTTGGCTGAATTGGGTCAGTTGTTTCATTAACTGTTGATCTAACAATGATATGCAGATAGAGGGTACTGAGCAGCTGCAGAGGTAACCAAGGAATGGAAAACAGGCTAAAGGGTCATGAATCTCATAGTCACTGTGTATATGTAACGGATGCTTTTATGGTAGATGCTTTTTATGGTAGGAACTAATTTTAATTTTCTTTGGCCAAAGTTCTATTAAAAACAAACAAATTAATGATACTTTAAAAATCATTAGCTTTCCCAAAAAGGCACTTAGCAACCCTTAAGAAGTATTGTCATTTGGTGAAGTTCAGTTACATCTCTAGTGATGCCAAATGAATATTCTGCTGGTTTAACCCAGTGCTTATTTATTAATAGGATTATGGGCATCTGTTGTACTGAGGAGTTTCATTTTTTTTTTTATCTTGAAGTAAAAATTAACTGATAAAAAGGAAAACTTGAAACAGCCTCTTTATTTTTGATTATCTGTATTACAAGAATTTACCTGGGGTGTTTTTCAGTCATCCTTTTGATCTATTTGCGGTTTCGTAACTACAAGATGTTTTTCTGGGCATAATTACAGAAAGACCAACCATATGATGCTCCCTACACTGCTCATATGTCATGTTTCTGTTCACTGTGCCTCACCTTTTCTGGCGGTATATATCCCTACTTTTCCTTAAGTGATGGAGAGAGAATTTCTGCTGCAAAGGACACCTCCAAGGCTGAGCAAGATGGTTTATCTACTGATGACATTTTATAGACTGCTTTCTTTCATGAGCACAAAAAGCAGAAGCAGCAATAGAAATTGGGTTGCTGGTCAGTACTCTGTGCTTCTGAACAGATGAGACACTCAGGCAGGACATTGCTGCCCTCTTAAACTGTGGTCTTACTGTTTGATGGCCCACACTCACTTCTTGCTGCCATAACATGGTGTTGTGGTTTAACCCCAGCCAGCAACCAGGCACTACACAGCCACTTGCTCACTCCCCCAGAAATGGGATCAGGGAGAATTGGAGGGGCAAAAGGTAGGAAACTCATGGATTGGGATAGAGACAGTTAAATAGGGTTTGCACACAAGCAAAGCAAAACAAGGAATTAATTCAGTGCTCCCATAGGCACGCAGGTGTTCAGCCATTTCCAGCAGAGCAGAGCCACATTATGTTTAATGGTTACTTGGGAAGACAGGCACCATCACTCCAAGAATCCCCCCTTTTCCGTTCTCCTCTCCCACTTTATATCCTGAGCATGATGTCGTATGGTCTGGAATATCCCCTTGGTCATTTTGGGTCACCTGTTCTGGCTGTGTCTCCTCCCAACCTCCCATGGACTCCCAGTCTCCTCACCATCGTGGCAGTGTGAGAAACAGAAAAGGCTTTGGCTCTGTTTAAGCCCTGCTCAGCAACAACAAAAACATCTCTGTATAATCAACCCTGTGCTCAGCACAGACCCAAAACACAGACCCATATTAGGCATTGTGGTGAAAATTAACCCTACCCCGGCCAAAACCAGCACGTGGCCTTGCAGGAGCTTGTAAGTTTTTCATTTGCCTTATTCCATCTTGTGAGTGTGATTTGCTGTCTGGGAGGTGATGAAGCTGCCTGTAGATGCTAATGCTCTAGAGAGAATTAATGTGCTCTGTAGAAAGGAAGAGCTCCTTCCAGCTTTCTTAGCATCTTGGACAGCAGAGGGCAGGTGTTAGTTTTGTGTGACTGAAAGCTTGTTGTGTGGAATGGTAGTGTGTAGACATTTCCATCTGCATACTAGAAAAGGTTAGAAAGATGCAGTATAGAGCAGTTAAATACAGGTTACGCTTTTTTGTGTATGTAGGAAGTGTTTTTCTAGCAGAATATTCTTTTGCTTTTTCTTTAAAAAAAATGGACTATTGTTTTGGTAAAAAAATGTAAACACAAAATTAAAATGGTATTGGCAAGATAAGAAAGAGTGCCAGTCCAGAAACATTACCATGTACCTATGTATCACTATACTGAAACCTCCCAATATCCTCCTGTTCTCTCATTTGACTCTCATCATGGTGGTCTTTATATGTACTACGATACAGACATGTATATGTATTCTGATATAAAATTTTATGTAGTAGACTTACTTTTTCCTTAACTGTTGAGTTTTCAATTTAATTGCACGTAAGGATTTTGTTGCTGCATGCAGTCCTCATGCTTGTAGCTAAACAACAGATTTCTTCCAGTTTAGCTATTCCAATCAAGCATATGTTGGTCAGGTGCTGTTCAGAAGCAGACTTAGTATTTGCACACTGTTAGGTGCAAAGTTGTGGTTTTATTGGTAAAATTTCTTGCACATGGGTAGAGGAGCAGCTATAGTAGGACAAGGCATCACTATGACACTGTCTTGGTAGTCCTAGACAGATAAAGTTCTGCTAGTCATTAAAATAAAGTCTTAGTTTAAGGATAATTGCAGTTCATAGTGGTCAGTAATAACTGTTAGAACAGACATATAACAGGTTACTTCGGTGGCACATGATAATTTTGTAACAGTATGGATCCTCTTTCATATCCTAGTCAAAGTGAATAGTAACAGCAGACAATCAGCATTTATGCCATGCTAACATGTTGGCTGTAATGACAGTGTTCAGTCAGACTCAGATGTGCTGTCGCTTTAACGGAGACAACAGCACTACTGTTGCCACTGGGTAGTAAGGCTGACGGGTTTCAGTGCGCTTGGTAGGATTTTTCCTTCTGCTTTACTAATTGCCATAGCACACCCTCTCAGGCCATATGGTGGCTTCAGCATCCCTTTTTCCTTTCTCTCTTCTGGAAATGTGAGCTGGGGTCTGTGTCTCAGTGGCATTTCTCCTCTACTGCTTCATCCTAGCACCAGTGCTTTATTGCGACCCAATTCAAAGTCAGCACTGGGCAGTTCTAGGCTTGGGGTGTTGATGCATGATTTCTGACAGATCTGCATAGCTGACCATTTTTCCCCATTCTGATATCTCCTCTGACCTGGATACCCATCAATCACCTGTGCTTGGCCAGTGGGCTTCGGTTTCTGCTTGTCTGTTCAAGCACTTGACATGTTTTTGCTCCAGCCTTTCTGCTGTACATTCTTGCTACATGTCTTTGCTGTTCCTGAAATCTGGTCCTAGTGCATATGCCTAAGGTCCTTTGGAGAACTGCTGACCCTCAGAATGCCAACAGTTTTTGTGCTAATTCAGCCTTAATTGTACTGAAGCTTCTCAGGGGCTTGCCCTGGTTGAGCAAATAAAACACATTTTCTGAGGGTACCTAGAGAAAGTTAATATATACTTTTACTACAAAAAAGAAATGCAGAAGTTGCTGTGTATGAGAGTAGAGTAGTAAACACATCTTTGTCTCCATTTCTCTGCCATTCTAAACATTTTTTAATCTTGGAGTCCCTTTTAGAGTTAAGGGTGCTTCCCTCCCTTCTGCTCTGCTTCAGTTCATGGAGCTTAAAACAGAATTTCCCAGTCTTCACATCTGCAGCCATTTCACTTAGTGCCTTTCCTTACATTACTTAGCAATGTAATTTGTAAACTTCAATCCAGTTAAGTGAACATTTAAACAGATGTTTAAATCCTGCCATCCAGCCCTGCCTCATTATCATGTCTTTCACAGATTTGCCATCTTGCTTTCCATATGTATTGTTGTATCTAAGGTAGGCCAGCTCAAATGCAAGGAAGAAAAGCAGCCCAGCTAAGAAAAAAATGCAGGCATGCAAAAAAACACATGCAGGCATATGGGCATACCTGCATATATACACTTGTCTGCAGATGCCTCTTTCATTTGACTGTACCCAGAAAGAAGTGAACCATCACTTCAGGTCAGATAACATACAGCACTAGCATAAACAGGTGTGGTGATTCATATCAGCTATTTGTACAAATAATACAGAAGTAGTCCTTATTCTCAATTCACTGGGAACAAGTGCTATGAGTGCTGCTGTGAATAACCCTACACTCGTGCTGTTATCCACTACTGCAGAACTGCCAGAATTCTTTTGGTACTGAAGCTGATCGATAACAGCTTTGCACGTAGCTCCATGTTTGCCAAGAAAATATGTATTGTCTGGTGACACAAGTTAATGGATTCTGCTTCAGGGTGAAGTGGATGCAAGTGGGTATTAGACACTTGTCCTGGCCTATGCGATTCACTTCTTCTCCCTCTTCACCGTTCATGACTGTGAAGTGATTTGGAGTCTAGAATTGATCTAGCTGAAAGTAAGCCCCACAACCCCAGAACAGTTTTTACTGTGTTATTCTTCAGTGAGATGCCACAGCATGACACTTTATGGCAACGTGGCAAAGGTGATGCAGTCCGAACAGCTCTGCTGTCCCCAAATCTCTACACACACTGCCAGAATTTTGATCTGATGTGCAACATAAGACAAAGATGGTAATTTATACTCTCTGTTGGTTTTTGGTCCTTGCAGTTTTGAGGATAACCTTTTAATTAGGGAAGGGGAAACTAATGGGTTTGGGAAAGCCTGGTTTTTTTAATGGACTTCTGTCTGCTCAGACAAGGTACAGTTAGCCCTTCCTGATGCCAAGAGTTACAACAAAGTGCACTATGCATTTTTTCACATATCCTTTTCATTGCTGCTCTTCTTGCCAGTATTTAGCTATCCTAATAAAGGAGTAGGTACTAGGGCATAAACCTTCTTATGGTGGTAAAGAAAATATTTGTATCTATACTGTACAAGTATAAATAATTTTTTCATGGTTTTAAAATGCAAAATATAAATAAAGCCATTTACATTTTCATTAAAGTAAACATACATTATGAGTGGCAAACAACCTAAGAAATCTTGTACAAAAAGTCAGACACAATTAAAATTCCCATACTTGCATTTGGATTTGGAAGTGGAGAATGAAATTTGACTTCTACTGGAATCAATAGGAAATTTGTGAAGTCAGATTTCATATAAAGGGGGTTTTTAAAAGGAGGTTTGCAAACCATTCTTAGGAAAATAAGATATGAACAAAATAAAAATAAAATACTCAAAAAAGCTATCAAAAGCCAAAAATAGACACCTTATTACAATGTAGAAAAGAAAACTACTGAATTACTAAATTTCATGAATGAGAACCAAAACAATGCTAGGTTAAGAAATAAGTAAATGACTGGCTTTCAATCTGAAGAAGACAGCAAAAAAAGTTCTTGCATAATTTGTCGGTGAACTAGGTTGCTGTTTGCTTTCTCCTCCAAATCAATGGTTGTTCTGATTGTTTAAAATAGAAACACGTGGAGACACTTGGACATTAACGCATATATGCCCAGAAGAAGCATCATTTCCATCAGTATGAATAAATCGTGGAACCATGTTATGGGCCTCTTACTGTATTATTCACAACGCAGTACATTTTGTACACCATGCCACAGTTCGTGGACACAAAAGAAAATGTGACTGGGATGTATTTCTTAGGGAAGTGGAGTCTGTCTCTAGGGTGAGGCTCCAGCTAGTGTGACTCCTGGTGCAGAGGGTGGAGGCTTGGGACAGAGAGAAAGAGTTAAAACCAGAGAAACACGGGGTCATTTAGAGTGGAAATGACCTCTTAGATACAAAGGTCTGCAGTGGGTGCAGGTAGCCAAACAGACATGGCAGAGCTTTAGATTGTGTATTTTTTAGGGAATACAGCTCTGTTACACCTCTTCTAATTCTCTAGCTTTAGTGTCTGGCTGAAAGAAAGAAATAATTTACTGTAAAATTTGGGGGTTTGTAAGAGTTGATATAGTGTTGGTTTGCAGATTTTAGTACACTTCCCTCTCTGATCCTTCTTCACAAAATCTCAGCGTCGTGTTCGGATTTGGGAATTATCTCAGATCCGTCTTTTCTCTGAACTTTTGTAGTGTGTTGACTTTTATCAGTAGGCCCCCAGGAACCACTAATCGAGCAGAAGGAATTACAAGTTTCATTTGCTTCCAAATATTTAATGTCATATTTCATTGGGTGAACATGTCTTAAGACAAAATTGTTACAATATTTCCAACTAACAGAAGAAACAGCCTCCTAAATGTTGTTTAGGGTCAGCTTCTAGTTCCAAATATAAACATCTGCACAAAAATTTGTAGGTGTATTTGAGACCTTAAATTTTACACTGCACTGATGTAATTTAAGTTGGAAGTTGATCATTAGGGATTAATGATCACTGATCTTGAATAGTAATACTTCCAACAATATGGTTTACTAGAGAAATAACTTGCAAAACCACAGATAATGCTCCCATTTCCTGGTGCAGCCCACCCTTAGCAATAATGTTGCCATGGAAACAGCAAAACTGATCCAGTGAAGGAAAAGGGGTGAGGATGAAATGGAGATGGGGGCAATTTATAACACTTTTTTTTTTTTTTAATAAATTCACTAGAATTTGTTAGAATAGTTTTAGTTTCAGGTTGGCTTTTTTGGGGGGAGGGGGTGTTCCTTGGATTTTGGTTGATGGGTTGGTTTTTCTGCTTTGGGAAAACAGCAGCCTTTACCTACTGGCCTTCAGGGGTTTTTTTTTTTTTGGACAATAAGCTGAGGTCGGACTCAAACACCCATTGTGAAAAAAAAATCTAAATGATGTGTGCCCAGTCTGTGCTTTTATTCCTGCAAAATGTTTTGAAGTAGAGGTATATAGTCATGGCACTGATGGGAAATTCAGTGCCTTTCAATATTTCTGGCAGCTATGCAATGAGCCCCCCTTGAAATCACAGTAGGATATTACTGAGCTCTGTGTGCAGGTAAATCAGAGAAGTAGAGGAATACAGAATATGATATATTAAGTATGTACAAACAGAACAGATAAAATTGTTTAGAAATTTAATTTTTAAATTAAGATAGCTACATACCTTCTTAAGAAGGTTAGATCATAATGCCTTTTAGCTTATCTTGTTTTTATCTTGCTTTTTTTGTGAACTATATCATCTGAGGTTGTCTCACATAAAGAAAGCTGGATTAGGCTGATTAATAAATACATTGGTAAGAGATTTCTGGTATACATCTATCTCGTGTTGTGTGAAGAATGTTGATATTTTTCCTTCTTAATTATCAAAAGAAGAAATGTTCCCATAGGATATAAGAAATCTTTGTACTATAGAAATGCTATCTTTTTATTTGATTAATTGATCATTTGTTAATATTAAAGATTCTGCAAGAGCATTTACTAAAGCAGACCATTAACACTTGTGTCCATCATATTACACTGTGAGGCATAGCATCCTGTTTGCTGATGACTTAATGTTACATCACAGTAACAGTAATTGTTTAGGGCTTGTCATAAGGAGGAATGTCAACTATGATAGCCCTATGGTTATTTTTTGTGTAGTATTAAAACTCTTAAAAACATCTATATTTATGTTTGTCTGATATGTTCTGTGTTTCTTATAACTTAGCTAACCCAAATTCAGTTTGGAGGGTTTTTTTGGTCCAAAGTCAAGGTCTTTCTCATTTACCTTAAATTCAGTTTAGTCTGCAAGCTATTTTATTACTATCAGGCAATAACCCTGAAAATGCAAGTAGTTTTTCAGCAGAATTTCAGTAGTTTCTAGCACTTATTTGTATGGAGTACATACTTGACCACAGTGTGTTACTAGAATGAGATATTTTTGACAACTCTAATTATATGATGAATATTTCTCTGAATATGATCACTGAAAGTCACCTTTCTTGCATTCAGGAGAGTTTCTTACTATAGGTTGGGGAACACAGTGGTTGTATTCCCTGTGTTTCCTCTTTATGGTGGTCGCATCATCCTACCTGGTTTAGCTTGTGTATTGGTAATGTCTCCTACATTTGCAGCAGTTTAAAACCATTTAAACCTCAGCAAAATGTAGTTTTCCCCTCTAATCGTGCCCCCAGCATAATTTCTTACCCTTTGTGGTTAATAAAAATTACCAGCTTCTGAAATACAGGCTTCAGAGGTAGTTTAGATACAGAGGGAAAAAGGTGGCAGCTAAGGATAAGCGCCTAAGAGCTGCTTGGAGGAAGAAAAGGAGGAACAGTGACATGAAACAAAAACTGAATCAGGGTAAGAAGACTATCTATAAGAAAACAGAGCTGAAAAAAACAACAGAAAAAAAAATCAAAAAAGAAGTAATGGTCTAAGATGCCAAAACTATTAATGGTTGGTAAGAAATTCTGTGTTTTGTCAGAGGCAGTGCACACCCCCTCACTGTGTATGTATTTCTGCGATTATATATTATTTTGCACTTACTGACATTGAATTTTCACCTGCCATTTTATTACTGGGTCAACAAAGAAGTAATTATTACATGGCCATTTATTAATTGTGTCGTAGTGTCTGTCTTACAGCCTTGCAAAAAGAAATAAGAAGAAAAGAAAAAGGCTCATTTTCAACTTGGACCCACTTTATGCACTGACTTAGAATAGGTTGCAAATAGAAGTAACAAAGAAATAGTACTCGGAATATATTGCTGTCTTGCTATGATAACAGCAGCAGCAAGCTTGTTTAAGGCAGGCATGGTACAGTCAGTGTGCAAGCTCCAGACACAGTGTTGGAAATGCAGAAGACATTATAAATGCTCTGGCAATAGCTAGAATGAGCTAGATCCTAATTTAAATTGCAGTTTGTGCCTATTACACAGTCCCTTAATTTCATTCATTATTTTCTGGACTTCGATTTGGACCTGCTGCCTGTAGGGCAAAATTATGTACTGTTTCTAGTCTCAGGAACTGTAACAGGCAAGGTTTTAAAATGTTCAGTTCTCCCACCTTGGGGTTGGATTTGTAAAGGAGACAGTTTCCCAATCACACACTGAAATAGGCACAGGATTTCAAGCACTGGGTACTTCAGTGGCTTCTACTCCTCTGCAGTGTCTAATGTCAGATTTGCAGGAGAGCTCTGCATTCATCTGCAAGCATTTCTGTGTCCAGTGAAGGTTTCAAAAATTAGACCTTTTGCTGGTGCTCTGCGAAGCTTTTATCCTCTAGCTTTCCCTTTGCCTACCATTCCGTGGAGTGATGATCATACTGCCTTTAAATATCTACTATGCTAACAGGGTAAATAAGGGAGAAATAAGTATATGTGATTGTTTTTCAAGCAGGGCTTTGAGTTTGTTCTTGTGGTTATTTTTGTGGGGGGCGGGGTTATGTTGTTTGGGTGGGGTTTTTGTTTGCTTTTTGTTTGTTGTGGGGTTTTTTGTTTGTTTGTTTTGTTTTTGTCAGAGGTCTCTGAAGACAAACCAGTTAAATCTGTGAATCTGCGGGCGCACAGAGAGCAATCGAACATCAAACGAAATGTGCACATTCATGTTCCTATCCTGGATGTAAATGAATTGGCTGAATGAACACAGTCGGGGAGAAACCCACATCTGACGGCACGGTTTTCCTCACCTGCAGCTCCTGTGGACAAGCCAGGCACTTCTGTGGCAACACCCTGTCTTCCACGGGGGCTTCGCGACCCACTCCCGTCGGCTTACACGCTGGCTTCATTTTCCGGTGTTGCAGCAAAAAAGGTGCCGCCTGTGCTCGAAATGGGATCTTCCACTATTTAGCGAAGCTTTGCTGAATGAGTCATCGAAGCCGGCTGGTATTGGCTGGGCTGGTGAGCACCCAAGGGATTGCCTGGCAGAGGCTGCGAGGCCTCGCTTCATTCACAGAAACGTGGGGATGCTAGCCAGCCCTTTCATTCACACGCGCAGCATCTCATTCACATTTTGCAGTCCCGCGAGCCGCTCCTAATGAAGAGAGCCGCTCGGCAGCAGTAGGGTTTTCTGGGCAGTAGAGACACGTAAAAATAGGCTGTGGTGTGTGTATTTGCTGTTGCTGTGCTAGGAGGATGACGAGAGGAATGAATGCTGTGAGGATGCTGTAGCAGGTTTGCAGTGTGGTGATGAAAGGCTGTTCGGCAGATCAGTAGAAAACTGCTTTACATTGACTAGGACTCTGCCGTTATTCATCACTGCTGGGATAAGAGGTGCTGACTTAATTCAGTATGTCATGGATATACTAATTAAATACCTGTATTTGAGCCGGCTGTTTCACTGTATTTGCATTTTGTACACTGCAGCCTTTAGCCATGGGAGGAGGAAGGAATTCCATACGATTTTTCTTTTTAAGTTGTGCTGCAGTTAGTCATTTATTAAAAAAATTACTTCGCACTATGAATCTTCTCTAGTCTGAATTTGTTTATAATGCAGTGTATTGTCCTACATCCAAAAAATGTTTTGCAAAGCAGATGGATTTATAGGAAAAAGCCATATGGCTTGTGATGGGCATTGTGTATCACAATGCTGTACACATTTTGACTTTTAAAGAAATTGCAGGGGAAATGAAATACCTGTTTTCTGCATGTTTTGCTGCTTCTCCAGATTAAGTGTTTGTGACTGACATTTATACTTAATAAAGGCACCTTTTTTTTTTTTTT
>VZRO01005390.1:108744-220981 GCA_013397915.1 Daphoenositta chrysoptera
TTTTTTTTTCCCCTCACTGCAGGTGTCAGTTTGCTGCTACTTGGACTTTTTAATATTCTTTCAGGTTTTTTTTTTCAGTTTTTCAGAATGAAACCAAAAATTCCAGTGAATTGAAGATTCTCTTCGTGTTTTTCTCCGGAGTGAATATCAGTTGTGAAAGAAAAAACATCTGTTAAGCCTGTTGTCGGACATCAGAAAAATACTTTTCTTCACACATAGGTACTTATGTAATTCCTGCATTAAAATAGAATGCTCTTGTGAAGTAATAGGGGAGAAAGATTTCTTTCTCTATCAAAATTTTGATATAACAGTTTCTGTGAGGGACAGCATTGACAAAAAGGCACTGTTAGGCTGCTTTTATGGAAAAAAAATGTATATATTCTTTAGTTCTGTACATCTGTTCTGAAAACCTTTGAGGTGCCTGTGTTCTGCTGCAGGGGCAGAAGAGGGGGATTATATGTATGTAAATATTATCCAGATATTTGCTATCTAATTGTGATTTCTTTATAGAGTCACAAATATGTGAGGTGGAAGAACATTTTAACAGAAGAATTAAGTGTGGTGTTTCATAGAGACTATTAATTCAGTTTTAAAGGTAATTGCCTTTGGTACTAAAAGGGTGGTGGGAGGGGATAGGAATTAAAGGTTGGGAGGAAGTATCTGTTTGAGAAGATAGGAAAAGGGAATTTGAGAATTGATTGGTGCTAGTGTGCTGTAAGTGGGTGGATGTGGGTTTTTTTTTTTCTTCTCTCTCCTTTTTTTTTGGCTACAGGAAGTGATTTGCAGTGTTCACAGCCTTTTGTTGAAAAGGGTCCTTCTCATTTGTGTGAGTCATGCTTTTGCTGTGAGCGAGTTGGCAGCTCTAAGCAGGACTGGGATCTCAGTCACAGAAAACTGTTACTTCACCCAACCTTAACAGGGAACCAAAAGAAATTTCTTTTAAAAATACTTTTTTTTTGTTTTTCCTTATACTCTTTTCTTTTTTAGCCTAAACTCTCGTTATCTATCCGTGTCGTTATGAATTGCCTGCTATGTTAGTACAGGCATCTCCTGCATTGGCATCAGATTTGCCAGAACGTATGCAGGAAAGCAGATAGAAGGGCATGCTTCAACGTACCAAGTATAACCGCTTCAGGAATGATTCTGTGACATCTGTTGATGATCTTATTCACAATTTGCCCATGAACAGCAAGGTCTCAGCAGTTGCTACAACTTCAACTTCACCTTCGTACCTGGTCTCACCGGAGGTTCTCCGCAAGGACCAAGAAGATGGACCCACCACCCTGTGTACCCTCCTCCATAAAGTGTCCCACTTGAAACTCTCTAGCACGGGGAGCCTTTTGGGTATCAAAAACCTCTCCTCTGCAGTAAAGGAGCTTGCTGTCTCCAAATTGCAGGGAAGCTCGAGTGCTTCTAGTTCAGCAGCAGGGGCTTCAGACAACACATGTAACCTTGTCTCTGCCACTTCGTGTTCTCAGCAGGACGTGAGCAAGATGAGTATGGGGAAAAAAGCACGGTCTGAGGAAATGCACCTGGGAAGTGAAGATTGGAGTCAAACTAGCAGTTTTGTCAATAAATCCTCTCGAGGATGGCTGCACTCGAGTGAGAAGATCCTGGGACCTGGTGTGACGTACATTGTGAAGGTTGGTCTGTTTTCTTCCATTCTATGTTTTTATCAATGAAAATTCTCTGCTGGTGTTGCTGACAAGATAGGCTGAAAGGATCTCTATTTGTATTTTTTTTTTTTTTTGGTGCATAATACATGAAATGTAAATGCAGGAAGGCAGGGTTGAGAAGCTGTGTTAATATGTTGCATTAAAACAAAACTGCAAATAATGTTCTACAGCTGTGTAAAAATCTTGTTCCTAAGCTAAAAGCTGATCTGGTTTGGGTTTTTTAGCCTTCTTCTGAATTTAGGTTTTCAGTGTTATCTAACATACTGTATATATCTTGGATACGTAGGCTTTCAATATGTCTGGTGCAATATACAGGAGGAAAAAAAGACTCCTTGATGTGAGGAGAACTGTTAATCATGCATGAATTTTTCAGTTTGAAAAACCTCTAAGGGCAAGTGTTTTTTTAAAGTGAAATGATATTTGAAATCTTACAGCAGTAAGGCAGAAAACACAATTCTTACTGTGTTTCACGATTAGAAATAATGTTGTGGGTAGAGCAGGAAAATGCAGCTTGTTTTACATAATGAGGATTCAGCCACCTTAAATATTATTGCTCTTTTCAGTTCATTGATACAGCATGTTAAGAGCAGAGGGTCTTAAGTTTATAGGGTAAACGTAATGTTTCCATATGCCTTGAAAATATTTTGAAACCACCTGTTAAAGTAGAGCCTTCAAGATAAGTATATATGCAATGTTTTTGTAGTTAGGTAAGAGTCTGGTTACACCATTCAGCATAGTGTGCAGAAAGTGTAAAAATAACATTATGGTCCAGAATTCTTTCTTTAGTTGCTATGTTTCATTTGCCAAGAGGCTTTTGTATCTTAAGTGTTAAACTGTTTTGCAGCAGGCTATTAATATTACAGGTCTATTTTTAGTGTCATCTTATTTTTGGTGTAAGGTGACTATTTCAGGATGCTTTAAAGCTGAGTGACACCCTTGTTACTTAACTCTCACTGCTTCTTCTCAAATCTCATTATCAAAAGCAGAGTGCATATTTAACTGTTGGGGGACTAGGAAGCAGTTTTCATTTCTTTGTGTTAGTGGTGATAATAGATTTAGCAGGTGGTGGTAGATTGAGTAAGTTGGCCAATTCAGAGCACTATTGAAATTGTGCTGTCTTTTTTACTACTCTGAAATTTGCTGGAACTACAAAGGAGTCAGTGCTACCTTTCAAGCCACAAACTGCTGCTCTGTTACTCTTCAAGAAGTGTCTTGATAAAATAACCCACTGATGCTAGACATAGTGCTGTTGAGACTCTGATGTTCTTTTGCACAGAAATACTCTGGTTAACAGAGGGTCATTTACCATTTTCACATTAGCTCCAGGGACTCAACCATTTTACTTTTTATTTTGCTTAGGATATTATAAGCCCAAAAATGACTTTGAGAATACACTGCTGCTGTTTGTTTTACCTGAAGAGATCACTATGAATCAGAACAAACACAGTATTCAATTTCTTAATCTTTTCAGTAGCTGGCCTACTATATGCTAGAGGAAGCTGGTATCTTTGAATTGAAAAGAAAATTAAAATTATATAGAAGTGGACTAACATTTTCAGTAATATACCCATATATAATAGAGATAGTAGAACAAATATTTAATTAGTGCAATTGATGGTGAGTACATGAAAGCACACTGTATATATCAGAATTTTCAAATTTTCAAAATCAATGAAACAACTTACTTTTAGGTGTTTGTTAGTAGTTTGGTAGTCATTTAAATGTATTGAATCTAGTTTATTGTTTCTGTTAAAAAAATAGGGCGATTACTTTAACTTCTTGGTTTCTGGAATAAGAGTCACAGAACAGTACTCTAAATGTAAAAACAAAGGTTGAAAATAAATACCAAAATAAGTGGTTAATGAATGAATGAAAATAAACTGGTCCTGATTAGTTCCTAATTGGCTTGCTTATTAAGTATCTCAGTTTTCCTTGGCAGCTGCAGCATTCGTATGGATAAGAATAGAAGTGCAGTTCCCAAACCCTTAAACATTGTTTGCAACCAGGACTTTTATCCATTCAGACCATCAAATCAATACACAGATAATGTATACTGAGTGGAAACGTTCCTTGGATACCTCATGGCTATACTGACTGTCTGGGGGACTCATACCATGTTTAATTAGTACCATATGCCTTGCAGAAAATTCCATATGCCATTTGTTAAATGAGACAAAAATTAGATTTGTTGTTAACCAGCAAAGCTTTTATCTTTTTTTTTTTTTTTTTTTTTTTTTTTTTTTTTCTTGGTGCCAATGTGCACTGGGTTACAATTTTCTCATCAATCTACATTTAAAACAGAAAATTAATCATAGGACAGGGTTAATTTTAACTACTGGGCAGTTTGATAACTCACATTGGAATCTTCTAAACTAAGAGACACAAAATTCCTATGTGCAATATATGAAAAATCTGAAACTTTACTGCTGTTCCCACATTTTCACATATTACTCATTTTTAAAATAGGCAGTGTAACTCTAATGCTTAAAAAGGGTGTAGGATTATGGTAAACTGTAGCTATATTCTGATCTCCATGGTCTGCTGCAATGGAATTGTTTTCAACCATAAAAGTGCTGGCACTTTCTGCGATTTTTTCCTCCCAGTGGATTTCATGTTGCATTTTTATATATTATTACATAAAAATTTTCACAAAAACAACCCCAAAAAACATTTTAGTAACAAATTAGACAATGACCGTAACCATATTGGGAACATAAAATAGTCAGGTACTGATATCTTACTTAATGCTACTGCTGGACAGTTTAACAAATAATGAATTAATGAAAAAAAAAAAAAAAGAAGTAGTTTGCTGTGATGGAAATCCTTAAAGAGCTCAGTGCTTTCCCTATAGTGGGACTGATTACTACAGGGAGAGATTATAAATGTTCATGTTGTCAGAAAAACAAATAGATAGAATAAAAAAAGTGTAAAAAAACAGAGTTATGTAACAACAGTTAAATGTTTCATGATAATTTATTGTTTCCAATGATAAGCATCTACTGATGAGTATAATTGGGTAATGTTACAGACATTTTGGAGTTTGTTTCATTTAAATAAGAGCACAACAGTCGAGAGGCAAATGTATTTTTGTCTTCAGGTAACTCGTGGCTGGATTTTGTAACAAGTGTCAATGAGTTCAAAATGCTGTTGTTCAGAAGTTCGAAACTAAATAAACCAAAAATACTGTCTAATTTTATATACCTATATGAAGTGTGTCTGAAAAAGCCTGTAAGATTCAAAGCCAACACAATAGTATAGACCAGACCTGGCTAAATCTAGTGTTAAAAACCAGATAGAAATATAATATCTGAGAGAGAGGAAGGAAGAGCTGTTTCATCCATAGGAATCACTCCAACTCAAGCAAATAATATTTCAATAAGAAGGACATTAAATTATTAATATTATGGTGAAGTATTTAAAGAATATAATCCTAACTGCAGTTATTTCTTTAACATTTTAACACTTTCATTCTTTGGGAGGGAATAATAGCAGTTTATATCTGATGTGGAAAACAGACATCATTGTGAAGCTGTTCAAACACATCACCAAGTAAAGGCTTCGGTTCTGCAAACATTCCTGCATGACACTGTTTACGGGAGCATTCTCATTGAAATAATTGAGGCTACCTTTCTACACTGGAAGTTAAGTGTGTGCTTAGGGATGAACTGAATTGCCGTGTCTCTTCAGTGGCTAACCCAGACTACAAAGCACAACCTTAAATGGAGCTAACAAAGTGGAAACTGCATCATATGTTGCTTCCCCTAGAAGACTTCAGGGCTCTTTGGAAAAATGTTTCTCTTTATTTTTTGTTCCTTTCTGTTTTAACCAGAATTGATTTGCTCTCACTAAAAAAAAAAATAACATTACAGCAAGAATTTTTCATTTCTCTTTTTGGTTACACTTATCTTCTTCGAAGAAAAAAACTTGTGCAAGTTTGTTTCGGTTACTCTTAGTCAGTTTTAAATTCAGCTTTTGTTAGTCAAATTGAGGTAGTGCTGTTGGTTAATCACTGATCGTTTGGCATGGCCTGACTAAAAACATACTCAGTAAGATTTCGTGCATGTAATTCTAATAACAAAAAAGAGTCCCAGAGCATCCTGTTTGTAATGAGGTTTACATGTTTAAGAAATGTGTTGTGTGTTTCAGTCGTATGGTAATAATAGGATAGAACACTGAGTTTTTACTTCAGAGTCCTCTACACCCTCAACCCGGGTACCCAAACAGTGTTAATAAAGACTAATGAAACTGGCTTACCACTGTGGATTTTAAAGCTGCATGCATGCAGATTAGGGGAGAGAGAAGTAAGTGACAAAGACAGCATTGGTTTAAGTAATTAATCCCTCCTATTGTGCCATATTCCTGAGAGATCAGTTAGTATCCTTTCCATTTTCATTCACTGTTATTTGGACTATGAAAGAATGATATTGATGCCTGTTGCTCTGTTGGAAACCTTTCTTTTGATCTTCATGGACCTGAACTACTGTGGGTCTGTTGTACAGCCCAATAATAGGAAGAGAACATATCTCACAGAGAGTAGATCAGATTCTATGAGGAGAAATCATACCATAGAGTCTTTAATTATATTATTCTAATTACATGAATCAAGTATTATTACTGTACATTTGCACACGTTCTGTACAAAGCAAAGCATGTATTGATTTCAGAGTTGAAGGATTCAGCTGTCAACGTGGATGTCTGTTCTCCAGTACATTTGGAGTGTTTGCATGGAGTATTTTTCTTTAAAGCAAAAATTGTACTCTTGCTAGTTATTTATCCTACTACTTATGTATGTCCTACAGTTTTAAAATCCCTAGATGAATTTAGCTGGTCAGTGTAGGAGGTAAAATTGCATTCAGGCAGAATTCCTTCTCTCTTTTTCCTTGGGAATTGGACTGTTGGTTTCTTTACTTGTCTTCCAACAATGTTTACAGTAAGAATATCATGTGCTCAATGTAAATATTTGCCACTACAAATATAAAGAAAGCACACAGACGAATCAAGATCTTCAGGAAGACGCATGCCCTTCTGTGCTGCTGGAGACAAGGCTCTCCTTTGTCCCTGTGGTGGGGTGTTTTTTTCTCCTCTAGCCAAAGAGAAATCATATCTCCACTAACACAGTACCTGTATTTGTGCTGCAGCCTGGCTTCATTTACAGCTGAAAGTTCAAGTGAATGCACAAAATATCAATGCTAAATTTTCTTGTTTACAATGAGAAATAGCTCAGGTCTTCTTTGGTGTAGTGTCAGAGACAACCAGCCTTCCCAGCTGCTAATGCTCTTTCAAGGTGATTTACTCCCCCATGCAATGAAACAAATTTCATAGAGGAAGAGGGGTTCAGTATTGTTTCTCTTCAATTCTGCATGGTCATGCAATATTGATTTCATTTGATCCTATATATTTATGATGAAATGCAATGCAGCTCTACCTTTGTCAGCTGTAGTCAGGTCTGAGGCAGAGCCTGTCCATTTGCGTTGTGATAGGAATAATGATGGGACTCAGTGCAAGCATATTTCCAGCCATCCCTTGTTTTCAGGAGGGATTAGGCACAACTCTGTAAGGATAATCTAGAATGTTTGTTTAATAGGTTAGATATTCCCCTAGGTTTTTCAAATGATTTTTCATGGGGCCAGGTAAGATTTCAGTCTCAAAAGGCTGAATCAGACAATCCAAGTCACAGCTAAAAGTTTAAAGACTGAAAAAAACACATTTGAAATTAGACAGAAATGGCAACCAAAACCATAAAAAAATAAAAGTAGACTGGGTGTAGGGTGCCACAATGAAAATAATGTGAGGTAGACAGAAAAAGCTGTCTAGGGTTTGTTTTTCTGGAGCACCGTCACAGTGGATTTACTGATACAGGTATTTTTATCTTCTTTTTAACCTCAGAATAAATCCTGAAATTAGAGACATAAATTGAACAAATACCTTGAATAACAAGGACAAGACCAAAAGAGAGAGGTTTATCCTAAGATGCTGTCTATTCAGCACCATTTCCATCCTTTGGATATGTTGTTGTACAAAGATGCCTTTATTTCCATTTTTAGTTCTTACTAATTTAGGAATTACACAAGGGAAAGCATGCCTTATGGGACAGCAACATCCTTCCTGACTGACATTTGACACTGTTTACCGGGGATAAAGTAATTATAAGAAACAGTCTCTTTTTATAGACAAGCTGCTTTCATGAACCACAGAACATTTTAGAAACACCTGTATTCCTGAGGAATCGGAATGTTCTAGAAACACTGCTTTTGTCACCGAATGTAGGGGCCATGTTTTGTCACCACATGTTGAATGCAGATGCTACCGTGTTACTCACTTTTACTAAGTTTTTTTTGTAAATTAATCATATAGAAAAACTAAGCAGCAAGCACTAAGTAACTAGAAACATTGTACGAGCTTTCTCTTGCAATTATTTATTTCTGCCAAGGAAAGAAAAGATGGAAAAGGTGGAAAAGCAGGGCTGCTTGGTATTGGGCACAAGCTGGAAGCTGCAGGTGCCAATTCTGACCTGACCCTGGCCATGGGAATTTTGGGAGTGATGGTAAAAAGGGATCTCAAGTGAGCCTGCTTGGGCCATTAAGGGCCTGGTGGTACCCCCAGGCTCCCAGAGCTGCTCTACATCTTCATATTCTTTATGCTGTGAGGAAACCTTCTAGAGATTTTTCATTATTCAAATCCAGCCTTGGAAATCTCTCCCCTTATCCCTTTGTTCTGCACAGTGGAGGTCATCTTTTGGGCACTCTTACTGAGAACGCAAGAAACTATAGCTTCAGCATAGGAGAGTTAAATATTGATAAAGACTCAGAAAAAGGATCTGCTTTAATTGCTGGACTCTTGTGATGAAGACCAGAGGTACGTGTGGCATTCATACAAAAAAGTACTCCTTCTCCCTCCCTGCATGTTTTGGATTTTCAGTTTTAACAGTGACAGGTCCTTCCTCCATCACACCTCCAAATGCACAGTTTAGAAAGCAGAACAGTGTATGTATTTCAGATACTTGTGTTTGTATTTGGCATAGTGGAAAAGCACCTGTTAGATCTTCCATCTTCTGAGTCTGTGCTTCATGATACTCCTCATCAAGAAGTTCTACTTGTTAATGACTCTCTTACTCTCTAATGACTGAGGAAGAACAAGTTCTTTAATAGCTAGATACATTTACAGTGTCCATATTTACAGTTTCAAATATCTAATATGATTTCCAGCTATTGAGGCATATTGTTTTGGCTGCAGAAGCTTTTGTGTGTTTGTGTTGAAGGAATTCTGATGCAGAACATAAGCTGCTGGAACTAATCTGCATGGTGCTTTAAAGGAAAGTATATCTTAGTGGATATTCAAGGTAGCAGCAAAACAGTCTGGAAAGTGTTCACTGAATTAAAGTATGCAGCTGTGAAAATGAACCAATTCATCTGTGCTACTGCAGTGCATACTCTAAGTGGTTCACACTGCAATAATTGCATTCACTGTTATTATGTATTTTTAAAATTAAGCCTAAAAAGTATAGAACTAAAACTTGTGGGGTTTTTTCATCAAATGTAGCTTTTTTTTTTTAAGGAAATTTTTGGCCTATACAAAAAATTGAGGCTTAATACAGAATATGTTTGCATTTAAAATAATGGAATAAATCACTGTCCAATGTGCGAATGTCTGATTCTAACATTTCTGAGGTTTTGCATGCAAGAACATTTATCTGTAAGATAAGAACATAAGAAATATTCTTCATGCAAAATTACTGACATAGGATTTTTCTGAAATCTTGTGAAGGGCCTGTTCATTTAACATCTCTACTACATAAATACTTTTGGGCATGATGTTGGCAATATTGTTTTACTCACCTGCAAGCAAGAAATAAGAAAAAAGTATTTTATTTGAAGATGTTTTGTTTTCAACCCCATTTGAGATGGAGATTAGAAAATTGTCAGATGCGAAATTTGTTTCTTGGTTGTATCTTTCCCCTTACTAGCAAGAAATGAGACCTTAGATTTGACTTAAGAAATTGCTTTTCAAGGTAAGATAAAATATCTTCTTCTTTTCCTAGCTGAATCCTTTGCCTTTTTTAAGGGGTTCTAAATCCTTACTGTTGAGTTGATTGTGAGATGCTGCCAGAATGCTTTCACAGGGTAAGACAAGTCATAGAAAGTGTTGGTTATCATTTGCCATTTACGAATTGTTAGTCTGAATATATTGAGACATATAATCTATTTTTTGCTATAGAAACCAGTTATTGTACAAGAGCAAATAGGAAGGTGCTGGCCAGAGTTGGAAGTATTGTTGGGAGAACTGTGTTCTCTCATCCACTGCTGTAGAAGCAAACCACCTGTTTTGAGAGGAATGCAATTGACAGTCATATCCATCATCATTTCTACTACTATGAAACCTCTGTTGGTTTACTTGTCTCAGGGAGGATTTTGTGATGATAAATTTACACTGAACGGTTGAGGCTTATCTGTAGCTGAACCCCAAAGATTTTCTGTTCCATTTCCACTCAATCAATCCTAACTTAGAGTTTTCTGTATGGATTGGAACATGCATCCTTTAATGACAAAAAAAAAACCTTTGGGGGAAACATTGATTCACTGTAAAGCTCTGTACATGATTACTTACTGGTATAAAAATTACCAACTGCAGAAGCACGAAAGCACGGAAGAGAGCCTTTCTGTTTTTCATGGCAGCATATGTTTATGACACATTTTTGGTGCTGGATTCTGACAGTGTCTAAATATAGGGCCTTTTCCTCATTCACAACAAGGCTGCCAGTGTCTCTTTCATGCAGGATTGCTGCCTCCACAACCAGGTATGCTGTTTTGCATATGGCAGGAAAGCACAGGGCAGAGGTAGAGGCTGGGGGCATTGGCATATCCTGGTAGAGCAGGTGCCCCCAGAGACCTGCATATATGTCTGAAGGTACATCTTGCCCCAAGGGGAGGGAAGGGCAGGAGGCTATAGCATGGCTGGGAGAGTCACACCCATGTCAGCGAAGGTTTTAATATGGTGTTATGTGATAGTTAAGCAGAGAATTTAAAGACAAATACATTTATATTCCAAACTATTCAAACTTTCCAGAGAAACTGAAATCTCTAGCATCTGACTCGAAACTCTGTGACTACTGCTTATACAAATTTATTTCTCTCTGAATATCTAGTCTTGGTTCTGCCCACAGCTTTTTCTAATATTATAACTTACTCTACATTAGAAATGTCACAGAACAAATTTTCCATTCCATTCTTCTACTGGAAGTGTCTAGGCAAACTAGCATAAATCTGAATGGTTTTGTTCATGCAGGACCTTCTTCTAACCACACTGCTATCTGCTCAGTTGATGGTAGCCAGCATTTTCAAAGGCTGCCTCTTCTGCCCATCAAAAGCGTTGCATTTTCAGCAACACCTGAAGTGAGAGAGTATCCCGCAGACTTCTGTGATGCCAGAGTTTGGGTGAAGTGTTGGCCATGATAATGGTAGGACAATGGTTCTCCACCTACAGAAAAGGGTTTCCCTGACGTTTGACAACACCCTCTTCCCAATGGGCAGCTCTTAAGGTAAAAAAGAAAACAAAGAAGCAAAACCTCACAATACAAAGAAACAAACAAAAAAAGCCCACAAAAACAAAGAAAAGAGGGTTTTGCATGTTAGAGTGCAGGTCTTGCTAATCATTGAGTCCAGAAAGATTTATCAGATTCCCAGATTATGTGCCAGTTGGGTAGCTGAGCCACATTCTTGGGTTAATGACGAGCATGATATTATAAGGGGCCTTCATATATACTTTTTTTCAGTATGAATGAAGTACCTCTATATTTAAAAGGTTTCAAGTGTTAATTCAATCAAATCATATAAATAAAATACATACAACTACACTATGATCTCCATATAGAGTAATGAAGGAAATTTATGTTTTGATTAGCTATCTTCTCTTTCTGTGCCCATGTCCTGCTGATTAGCAGAGTTAAGTAATGTTATGATGCATGTCTCAGTCAAACTAATAAAGTATTCAGGGTAATAAATATTCCTGTAAATCACAATTAAAAACTAGAAAGAATTGTGGCACTTATTATTTTTCTTTACCTTAATTTATTTTATTAAAGGGAACACTTTCTGATTACAGTTCCTTCTTAGACTTGTCTTTTTTTTAAAATTATTTTTCTAAATTTGTTTAAAATTTTTTAAACTTTATTTTTTAAAGTTTTTTTAAAATTTTTTTTGTGGGTGTTTTTTTTCTCTACTCCAGTAGGGAAAGTGGGTATTGTAAATTGAGTTAAGATGGGAATTTAATCTCATATGATATCAAAAGGATTGAAGGATTGAGGTTCATATTAATTTGCTAAAGAGAAAAATTCATTTTAAAAAATACCTGTCAATCTTGCAGTCTCTGTCTATGGCTTGGGCTGCTTTTGGCTTAGGCTGCTTTTGTGTTGGTTTTTTTCTTTTTTTTTTTTCCCTTCTTCTTTTCCCACAACAATATGGTTATTAAAAATCCTGACTGTATCCACAATTACATGTGGACAAGCTTACTATCTTGAAATCAAGTTCTGGGCTGCTACGATTTTTATATTATGGCCTGCTTGTTAGTGTGCATCTGGATTTGAATCTTAATATGATTTAGGGTAGATAGGAAACCTGAAAGTAATTTTTAAGTATTGTGGAACATTGTGCACATTTCACAAGCTCCTTTAGGTGTTAATGGTGATACCTGAAATTAGAAGGAACTGTCATTTTGATGCATAAATAAATGTGTATTACAGTAGTAGCAATAGAATCTGAAATAAAAGCTCTTATTTTTAAATAAGGGAGTCATCAGCCGTAGTTAACTACCATTAGTGAATTCATACTAACTACTCATTTGCTTCCATGGCATAATGTAATTCTGGATTAGCACTTTGGCTAATGAGAAGAAAATGTGAAACAATAAAACCCACAAAACCAAAGAAACAAATTCCCCCACACCTCAAAAAAGAAAAAAAAAAAAAAGAAAAAAGAAAAGAAAATGTAGGCATACACATGGGAACCAGATGTGGTAAGTAAAAGATGCTCACTTTTTCACTTTTGCACGTGCCAAGTAAAAGCACAGCCTAAGCCTATGGGTGAGAACATTGCAGTGAATTGCCCAGCTTATGACAAGGTGTTTTATATCTATTTTCAAAACTTAGATCTCCATACAACACATAGAACCCCAGAAATCACAATCTAATTTTTTAGCCCCCGGGCTATTTCTGCAGCTGTGTAATGTTAAAGCATACTTTGGATACATCAATATTTGAAGGCATAGGCTAATTTTTGTCCTAACAATACAGGTGTATGTCTGTTTGCTGATGTAACCATGTTATCTCCTACATGACTTGTACCAGGCAGGTACAAGCTGCAGAGTAGTGAACCACTCAGATCTGATGATGGTCATCTAGTTAAACAGATTTAAAACCAGTAAATCTCAATTTACTAGGAATACCCATGCAGTTTTGATGAGCTAATGATCCTCCAGTAGTTTGGATTCAGAGATTAGGAGTTCTTAATTTGTTTGAGAGTAGGTGATGGGTAGATCTTCATGCTATGTACAAGGCAGACACTCATCTGCTAGACGTGTATGTAGGCTGGACTGCTTCAGTGCTGTATGGAGCTACATCCTGATGGAATAATAGAATAAGTCTTGCTATGTTTTTATAAAAGTATTTCTTGCAGTTGTTACTGCTTGCTTCTCAGTCCAACAATGGAGAATTTCTTCCAGTAACTTGGTATTTTGAAGAGCTTGTTAGGAAGCACCGAACAAGGTTGTTCGTATTTCTGGAGCAAAAGGCTTCTCTGACAGTGACTACTCTCTTTCTTTTTCTTTATTTTCTCTTGGCTCCAAGTACACAAATGCACCCAGCCAGCGTTCATGTCTGTTTCTGACAAGTGTTGGGAGAACTCAATATCTTCTTTTACACGGGCTTCAGTAAAAAGTTTTAGTTGCTGAACAAGAATTTTCTGAGTCATAAGGAAGACAGGTACTTTAGGGACTACAGAAGAAGTCTTTGTGTATGGGACAAACCAGAAATCTGGGACATATAGCCTTCTCTTACACCAACCTGTCAAAATTTTAACTAGTAAGGATGTTGGAACCACGTGGAATGAGAGCTACATGGTCCCACCTGTATGTGGCACTCTGCTTCCTGCAAGGTACTGTTTAGCATGCCAAGTACACGTTATGAATCTCAAACCTCTGAATGGGAAGGTATTCATTCATATGAAATACTTTTTCCTTGGGACATAGTACCTTTCAATGTACACAAGCTGGAAACTCATTCAAATATTAGAAAGTCAACAGAAGGCAGAATGTTATCTGAAAAAGCTTGGAACTAGTAGTCCCAAATCCTCCTACTTCAAGGTGGGCTGCATCTCGATATATTTGGTTCCTGAGCAGTGAGAGGGAGGATGATAGCGGGAGCCCATAAATTTCACAGTGCACAGTAGCTGATTGGTTAGAATATACATTAAGTGCTGGGTAAAGAGGAGCTTTTTTTAGAAGCAGACTGTTTTATAACTATATTTTAAATGTTTCATGGAATGCCTAAAGGAAAAGATAGCATTTCTTTTTAATCAGGGTATTTATTTGTTGAAATAAATGAATAATTTATTTCCTTGCTATCTTGGTTGTATGTCTTCTTTCTGTGGATCCTTGTCAGGATGTACTTCAAATGGATATTTTTAGACAGCAGTGTTGGTCTTGGGGAATAATTGAAGCATAGCAGTAGGTGAGTTATATGTCCCTGTAGTTGGCCTTTGGACCTTTTGAATGTCAATTTTTATAGTAATTTCGTTACTTGAAAACATGCCGTGGTGATTAAGTGTTCACATCTTTTATCCCAGAAAATCAGTTGCCATCTTTGCATTGATCAGTCAGGAAACTGCAATCCTTACTATGTTGTGTTCAGCTGTCTTCATGATATACAAAAAACAAGTACAGGGTAATTTTTCCATCTGACCTTCCTTCAGTCTGATCTTGTCTCTACTTTTGTTAATGCAGATCAGGTAGTATGACTCAAAGGAGTCTGAATGCACGTCTTCTAAGTATGTTTATGGGTTTTTGTCCACTTATTTGTCTGTTTATTTTGACAGTGACTTGTGTGCACATGTTTTTGTGTATTTATTTGCACGCCTGCATGTACTTGTCAAAATACCTTCCAGAGTTTGCTTCCAAAATGCTGGACCTGGTTCTCAAACTTGTACAATTACTTTGCTTTAAAAGACTTGTGGCAAATATAGGTAAGTGAAGGAACAAGTGCAATCCAAGAGTGTTTTAGTATTGAGAGGTCTAAACTAAGAGGTTGATGAAATAATGAAATTTCTTAACAAAAAAAATCACAGGGATACCTTTGAATAGTCATACCATTTACAGCATATTTAATTATAGAAGCATCTTGTGTGAAATAAATAATTGGCAAATTAATCTATGAAAGCATCCTAAACTAAAACAAAACTACACAGCAAGAAAACAGGAAAACATTGATCATTGCTGTTTATTGGCATAAGATAAATGATTTCAGCTGATTATCTCAAGTGATGCTAAAGAATTTAATTTCCAAGAAAATTAAATAACCCTCTGAGATAATTAAAAACAGAGTTAATGGCGTAACTTCCTTCATAAGAGCATGAATATGTTTTAAGTACTCAGGCAGAAGTACATGTAAAAAAAGGAATTTATTTGTAGTGAGATACAAGGATTAGCTAATTTTGCACTGATAGATGTTTGAGAGTATGATCTTTAGCTTGAAAGCTCCATGTGCCAGGATGTCTTTAGACAAGACACTTTAAGCAAACATTTTATAAACTTTCAAAAAACATAAATTTGCAGGAGATTTCTAAAATATTCTAGGAAATGGGTCTTGAGATAACCCTTCTCATAAACTGTGTGCTATAATAATGCAAGTTCAAGCAATTTAACGAATAAGAGTCAGTTGATATTCTAGCTAATTTTATTGTGTTGTAATGACTTCATAACATTTGATAGAAATAAAAGAAATGATAGTGGATATGTGAAAACAAACTAGATATACCTGTGAACAGTTTATGAAATACCTGTTTCTATGTGAAATCTTTGCTGAAATTCTAGATATTAGAGTTACTGATGTAGTGATTCTCTAATTTAAAAATTATTTTTTCAGCAAAAATAAAATTCCCAAACAGGCAAAAATTGTGGCCTCACTTGATTTTTGCACCAGTTTCACACCCAAATAAATTGCATAATGCTGTGAAGATAGAAAAACTGATACAAAGCCAACATAAGAGCTGATATAAAAACACAATGGTAGAATGGCATAATGGTCATCATTATTAAGGTCAGGATATAAAGACTCATCCCCAATTCCCCAGACTTTCAAAAGTCGAGTGTATGGTTGAATACTTAAGCTGCATGCAAAGAGACTGTCATGGGATATACCAGTCATGAGGCAGTTTGTACAAAGCCACTATCCAAATATCTGCCAGGAGCTTTAGTTCCAGCAGACTTTAGTATATGCAAGTTATGCCCACTTTTGGAAGCAAATCTAGAAGATTCACCTGAGTTTTTCTCACTCCCAGTGATAGATACTGTTAAATTTTAACGTCTTTCATTATAGTATTCCCTTTTTTCCACTGAGATGCAGGGCAGAAATCTGTGTCAAAAAATCTGGTCTTTTCTTAATATTACCTAACCTTCATAACATTCCTTTCTTGAATGACCCTGTTAAAGCCATTTCCCAACATGGGTTATTAGTATATTGGATTAGCATTTTCCATCTTTTTACTGCTATAATAAATGAAAATACTAAATCACATCTATCCCTGAACTGTTCATTAAGGAATTTGGTTGCTGGTGTTCTTTTCAGCTTTCCCTGTTATATTTTGCCTTTTTTGTTCTAACGAGACTTAGTTCTCTCCCTGTTAAATAAGTTTGTCCTATTAACCAGTACTAGATTAATTTCTTTTACCACACTTCCTTTCTTATTAAGATTATTTTTTACTGTCATTATATCTAAAATGGATCAATTAAGACAGAAGAAAACTAAAAAAGCACATCAACACATTATAAATTGGGTGTACTAAAGTGACTAGGTTAAAAATAAAATGATATGTTCAATGAAATGTGACAAATAAAATGTTTATGGAACAAATCTGTGACATACAACAGCATAATCACAACAACCTACTTTAGACATAGGATAAATCAAACGTAAAAATAAGAATTGCACATTGCCTTTTAATGGTTAGTTGCATTTTCTCCCAGAACTCAGGCATAATTATAATGCATTTTCCAACTGTTTCTTTTTCCTTACAGTACTTGGGGTGTATAGAAGTGTTACGGTCAATGAGATCTCTTGACTTCAGTACTAGAATGCAGGTTGCAAGGTAAGACTTTGTACAACTATGTTTTTTAAAGTAACTTCTGAATTGTGTCCCCAGAATGGAAAGGCCAGAAAGATGGCAAAACACATAGTAAAGAATTTTTGGATGCCATGAGTCCACTTTTCAATTTTGCTTTTACAGATAAATCTCTTACATGGTATTAATACAGTTTCAACAGGACTTAAAGGATATTTTGTCTGTGGATTTTTGATATGCCAGCAACTACTTTAGAAAATTTTTGCCTGTATGTTTTGCCAATTAAGGAACTTACCTGGGTACCAATTTCATGGCATTTAAACCAGTGAGAATTAGAATATGCTTAAAATCTATGATCTCAAAATTAATCTAGGGAGCTGGTTTGGAGCCCCATGTTTATGGGTTTTTATAGTAATTTCTTATGAAAAATTGTCGCATTGCAACCTATCTGCACTAAGGATATAAATGAAAATATATCACCACAATGATACCAGAGACAAAAAAAGAGAAAGTTTCTTATTCAGACTCTATGTAAGAAACAATAAGCTTGTATTAGATTCCTATGGCAATTCTTTTAGATGTGTTGTAGTATTTTTGTAAGAGCGGTATATAAGTACAACACTAAAGAATTAGAAGTGTCCATGAATCATTTTTTTCTACGAAGAATATTTTCTGAGAACTACAGGAATGGTGTTTTGCAGGCATTTTCACTTGAAAAGCTGAGTCATTGATTTCAGAGGAATGTAGCACTGATGTCTTCGAGCAACTGGAGACCACTTCTTCAAGTTCTGGATTTGAAATTATAAAAAATCCTTTTCAAAGAAACACATATAAAGTGATATGACTGAATGCTGTGCTTGAATTTCACCTCTTTGAGGCGTCTTACAGTTGACAATAAATAAATCTGTCATAAACCATTTATCCTACCATAAATAACAAAATATTTCTTTTATTGCATGATAAAAATCACTTGTTTTTAGGCTTGGATGCTAATCATGTGGTATAAATGCATTGACCTTGAGTTACACTTGCATAAAGCAGCTTTGTATTGGACCATGTAAGTCCTCACAGAAAGTTAAGCATTAATTTGTCAAGATACTGCACTGATGAGAGGAATAGAAGCAAAAGGACAGGTAAATGACAGAATCCTGTTTTTCAAGCAATGTAGACTCTGGATGCATTTGATAATTTTACTACTGTACTTTTAAAATTGTAGCGTTTACATTTGTGATGTATTTCAACAGTGACCTTTGAAAATTATTTCATATCTAAGCAGACTTGTAGTTCCAATGCAGGTAGTACATTTATGTTTACCACTTGGAAGTTCAGTGATACTGGCTTATAAAACAGTTGTGATAATTATTTGGTTTGTTTTCTATATCTGGAAGTGAGTTCATCTTTATTTTTTTGCACGGTTTCCTTCACTGCATGCTTTCATTTGAATAGTGTTGTACTTTTCTCATTTTCTAGCCTAAAGGCACTACTCGGACACGAATACGTAAGCATATTTGGTGATCTGAAGCAATATGGTCTACAAAAACAAAATATCTTTGCCTTGTAGCTCCTCCAATAAAAAACCAAAAAGATTCTTGGCTTTTACTGTGAAACAAACTTGAAATTATATATTTTTTTCTGTTGAAGTTATAGCATATTTCACTACATGAAATCATTTTGTTATCCCATCTTCCTCTAATTATATCCAAAGCACAGGATTTACTTTTTTTTCAAGCAGGAAGCCATATCTTCCTGTTTTGCTTTTTATTTTGCATTCCTGGTTTTCCATTTATCATAAAACAATGAAATCTCATCATTTACGTAATGTAGTTCCTGATCTAAAATTTTTAGGTTTTTAGGTAGCTTTTGAATCAGGACCTAGCATCTTAATCTGCATTTCATCAATTCATCTGGCTCTAGAAACTCCCTTGTCATGTCCTAGGTTTTCAGTACTCACCTGCTTTGTCATGTACCATTTCATGTACAAGCCCATTGTTTATTAAGAAAATATTATTAAGGAATTGCTAAAATTCACACATGCTAGTTAACTTTCTGGTGTATATTAAGAAAAATAACATAGACCTCAAGGTATGTATTGTATTAATAAGGCTGATGTTCTGGTATTACAGGCACCAATTCCCTCTTCAGAAGACACCTGGCACCAAATGGTCTGTGCAGCCCTTTGATTACAAATAAAATAAAAACACCTGAAAATTACATTTATGTCTACTACATCATACATGTATTTTTAGGTACGTCCATTGCTGAGTTCTCATCAACTTGCCACCAGTTAAAAAAAAACTGTCCTGGTAGCCTGATGGCTTCTGATGTGGTGTGGCCAAGGCGTAGGTCTGTACTGTTAGCTGTGACTGCATCAGCCAAGGAGCCCGGATCCATAGCTGAAGTAAAAGCTTCTCTGTGTAAACTTCTCTGAGCTGTTTTCTCTAAGCAGAGAAACAGATGTCACAGCAACTGCAATCCCTTTCTGACCCACAACTTTATAAATTGATCCTACTGCATGCATCACACCTGTTTGATCTGTTATTTTTTCAAGACCTTTCAAAACCAGTCATAGAAGAAAGTGATCTGTCTTGTACTGATAGAACTTCCGGCATTATGCAGTATTTACTAAGTATGATTAAAAAACACAAAAAATGAGTCAAGTTTCTTGATTTAGTGTGGAAGCCTGGATGCATTTCTTCCTAATAAGTAGGCGTTGTGTTTGACACATACAAAGCACTTACTCCCTTTCTAGCACTGCATCACATGCCTGCCCCTGCCTCCTTTTTTAACCTTACCTTTTCTCCATGTTGCAGGGCTTAAACATAGGAAGTCAGTTATTAGGAATGCTAAATTTTCTTTTTTTTCTGCCTTCCAGTTACTGCACATGTCACTTTATGTCTGTCAGCTTTGAGGAGAACAAATCCCCAAAGTAAAATAAGCAGCATCAATTCCTAGAAGAAAAAGCTTATGGGGCTCAGTAATGGGAGGGTAAGACATATAGTCTCTGGCTCTGCTTGAAAACTGCTGGTATTATTTTAGACAAACTGTTAGTCCCAGTCACAGACAACTCTGTGATTAAATGAATTAGTGCTTGTAAATGGCACTTGAATTGTTGAGTGAGCACTTAGAAATTACTTAAAAATTGGACTGAGATTTCCACTTATCCGGTGAATTAGAGATAAGAAATTCATGGGAAAAGGTTATGTAGATAATTTGAATGGCTTTGAAAATCACAGCTGTTATAATGCATTAGGAAAGTATATACATCAGTGTGCATGCATGGACGTATCTGACAAATGAAGAACTTTGGCTTCAATTTCAGGATCTGCATCAAAGCCCCAGAGCAAATAGTTTGGTCAGCAGTCTTTCCTTCCTTATTGCAGTCCTGTGAAATATCAACTTGTGCCATCTAATCCTGGCTTACCTATCCTATCCTGTAACTTCTGTTTGTTTTGCCTTTTCACTTTTTGTACATTAAAATGTTAAAACTTGCAGCAATACATTTAATCTTCATGTGAGAGCAATGAGCAAACACTTTCACTTGGCATACTCTTCATCAGATCTTAATAACCTTGGTGGTGCCTTGCGGTGGTATTACTGTCCTAATTTTGAGTTTGAGGAAAAATGAACAGTTATGTACAATTTCTAACAGTTTTTTGCCTTTATCATTACATATTTGAAGTCTCAAGATTCTCTCGCTACAGGAGAAATAGAAAAACTAGAGATATATTAATCAGTTGTATTGAATTTATTCTTTCCTGTAATAAATGTAATGTTGTGTGAATTCTTGAGCAAATAAATGGATGCGCCAGACAATGGTCAGCCGTTATACGTAACAATAAATGAAAGCCAGCTGAATCCACGTGTTGCATCTTTAATTACCCAGTGATAATTCTTTTAACACATGTGAGTCAAGATGACATTCTTGGGCATCAAGACATACAAAAGCATTTAATTTTCAACATAGTGGAGGAACAGGAGGACTAGCTGGTGAGACTACTGAGCTAACTGCAGGTGGCAAGTGGGTAAAGTTCATCTGAAACCTACCATCATCGTCATAGAAAGGGGCCACTCTTAAGCTTCTGTGGCCAGGCCCTTTGTGCCTTTGGGCTTTTTATAAAACAATAAGTTAAAAATCAGGTAAAATTCTTTTGCAACATGTGCAGTGTTTGCAGTTCATGTAATATGTTTGTATGCTTATTGTTAAAGCTGCTGTAGAATAATGAGTCCTCGCTTTTGTGTTCTATGCATGAGTGACTTATGCACTTGTTGGAATTGGATGTTGCATGCACTCTTTGTTGTACATCCGGGTCTGAACTACAAGGATGCATGTTCATTGGCATTTAATTGAATGCCATGAATTTGTTGCGTGCAGCATCATAAAGTCATACCTCCCCATGCTGAGTAAAACATCATATTGCATGCTGTTTTAGCAACAGGTCAGAGGACTGAAATGCCTCATATCAGCAGTGGACCCAAATCCAAACTCTGATCCCAGTCCTCTACATTAACTCTATTGGGATGAACAGTTTGAAAAATATTCCTCTCCAAATTTGAGGCCTGAACTTTATTGGTAAAATTATTAAAACAAATCCATTTATTCCAATATCCCTGGAGGAAAGATGGTGGGAATCCAAATTTTAGAGCTGTATTTGTGTCCAATGCTAAACAACACGAATGGAGTTCAGTTGAGGTACTGTTTCACCTATATCTGTATTGTTTGCAGAAATTAATTGTCAGCAAACATCACTGAAAAAAATGGTGGAAGACATTGAAAAGGAAGAATGTTTCTCCTGTGATTTTTGAATGCAGATAGGTAATCTGTTATCTGCAGTGAATTCTGTATTTGATGTCCTCCTTAACATGTATCTTACTTAAAGGTGAGTGTGTTCTATTTCTGCCTCCTTCCATGTGAGCTCTGGATGTGGGGCGGTGCTTGGGGGGTGGCAGAACCCACAGACCATTTGCAGTTTGCAGACACAGCTGTATGCAGGAAGAGGTGTGCACAGTTACTTCAGAGTTGAAGCTGTGGGAAGCATGGGGTGCTGGCTGCTGCTTGGTTCACCAGGAATCAGGAGTCTCAAAAGTGGATGGAGACATCCTTATGATTCATACAGCACACCTCTGAGTGGGGCAATGACAGCTATGCTGCCTGGTGGTTTGAGAATAATTTACATTTGCTACTTAAGCTGTTATTAGCACAGAAATGGGGTAGAATAAATAGGGTTTTGTGTGCCTGAGACTGGAATCTTTCATTTTCAATGTAGTATTAGTGTGGAAATTGTTACCTAGTATTTGGAATAATTTGACTAATATATGGTAATGCAAAGCCGGAGTGAGAGCAATTAATTGAACTCCCCCACTCCATTTGCCTTTGTAAGAAAACAAAGAGCCTCGTGGGGGGATGGGGAAGGTAGGAAGTTGAAAGCCAAATATTCAGGGAAGCTGTTAGGGATATAGCTGTATCCTGGATTTTCAGAAGGATGGTGACTCCACATGGGTCTGCAGAAGGACCTGTGGCAGGTCCTGAAGCAGAGTGGCCTTAACATGTTTTAAATGCAAACTGCAGTACAAAGTTAACAACTCCCAGAAACCTGGAAACCGAGACACTCTCAAGTTCTGCTAATAGCACCTGGCAGCCTGATTACACAAAGAATCGATGGCATAAGGAATTTGTGTATTGTTCGCATGACATGTCCTGTCACACCAGAGAGTTCATCAACACTGAATAGTCCTTTTTGACAAACACAGCTCAGATATTTATAAAGTGTCATCTGTCTACAGAGCTTTTGTAAGATACCTGTCTCCAAAGTCCTGCTTTGGACGTGAAGCCAGTTAGGTATGAGAGAAAAATACTTGCTAGATTAAATGTTTTCACTTTACTTTTGTATAGTTTCTTGTGTCTGCCTTTGAAGTATCTGCTAATATCTACTCTTTGAGAGAGAAAATACTTTAGTAAATGACCTGAGGCTGGACCCAGTTTGGAGATTACCATGATCCTGATTTAGCAACAGAAAACAGTTTTAATTTCTCCCTCTCCATTTATCTGACCAGGACGACAATAAATAGCTAGAGACCAGGCTGAGTGGAAAAAAGTCTCCTGGTCATAAAAGAAGTTAAAGGACTGAGCTCCTTAGCAGATCTAAAACTTAAAGTACATTTCGGTTTAGGGGTTTTTTTGTGTCATTGACCATATTCTTGACAGTGGGAGGGTTGTCTATAAGGAAGGTTTTGTAGCTGTGCATTCAACACCAAGGTTTTATATGCCCTTACTTTATGTTCACCAAAGGTGTGTATGCATGAAGAGTTAAGAGATATAGCTAAGGTGTGCTGGTAGGATAAACAAATTTCACTCTGCATTTCTTAAAATAAGACCATTATTCAGAACTACTGTGTTGGAAGAAATCATCAAGATCAGGTACACTTCTCTGTTACTGGTGAATGAAACTGGGTTTTCTGAAACTTGCTTGCATGTTATGGAAGAAGGTACAATTTGTACAGGAATTGTCTCAAATATTCCTTAAAAGTTAAGTCATCTATAAATACAGAGAACAGAGCATACCAATGGGTAAAAGGTTTCTTTGCCAGTAAAAGAGTCTTTTGAGGTGCATTGGTTTCTCTTAGGAGATTAATGGAAGTCTCACACTGCAGTTGCAGGAGCACAGGAATAGCTATCATTAGATAGATTGCATACTACACATCTAATGACATGTGGTATTCTATGCCTAATAGTTGCCAAAGACAACCACTTGAGTGTCTAAAGTTTATTTGATAAACCAAAAATTAATTTGGCCAGCTTCCTTTCATTTTCTACTTTTAGATTTTCTACATGTGAAGAAATATTTGAAGGAACAAAATGAGGAGCTGACAAAAAGAAAAAGAAGAGTTGTCGTCTCCTTGATCTACGAGTGACATCGGCTTGTGTGACACATCTGCTTGATGTCACCTCATTCCACAAAAGTTTTCTTCCAGGCTTCCTATCAAGACAGGCTTCACTTTGGTCAGGACGGTGACAAATGGCATCTCTCGGTCTCTGCACTAGTTTCTGTGGGGGATTCCCCTCAGGGGTGCTGCTGCAGGGTGCTCTGGATTCGTGGCAGTAGGTGCATCTCTGCTGCAGAGTTAGCCTCCCCTTCCTCTCCAAACCCTGAGATTTGTTCTCCTGATCTACTTCTTCAGCCTTCCGTCCTCCAGACGTGGTCGATTTGCCATCAAATACCGGTTTAGTCTTCGGAGGTTGTGGATGTCTCCTGTGCTACTTCAGACAGCACATGCTCATTTTGCCTTTGCAAATGAACAAAAAATATTTCAATTATTAAACAGACTTCTAAAAATGTATTTTTGGTCTCTGGGGTTTTTTTTATTATTTTCTCAGAAGCAAGTTATTTTTCTATTTTTTTAGTACAGACTTTGTTTCTCCTCAGCAAATACTGGTACAATACTTGGTAATGATTAAAAGTTACTGAAATTGACAGGAAGTTAGTACTGTTAAGAAATAACGGTGAGCCTTCTGAACAATTCTTCCATTTAGAAAGTCTGTCTTTTAAGTCTGTTTTTCAACCTGTGAAGTCCTAAGCTTTTGAGGTGGGGAAGAGTAAACTTGGGAACTACAGGACACTAGAATATCTTAATAGGAAAGTATTAGTAGGTTTTAAATATTGTGATACAAAACATTTCAGACTATAAAGTAGTCACATTTTCTCATCTCATTATTTGAGATGGCTTTACTTTTTCCAAATGTGTTGAGAAAATCTGAGTTTTTTGTATGTATCTGTCATTTCCCTGAAATATGAGTTCCATGATTCTGGGGTTTAATCAATTAAATCGTATTAATTAAGAACAGGAACAACAAAACATCACAATCAAAAAATGGAAAGTATTTTCATGTGATGATGTTTCATAGGGGAGCACATTTGAGCTTCCTGAGTGGACTACTTTGTATAACAGAACAAAATATCACTAAAGCTATGAACAATACCATGGCATTAACCTTTTTAATGGAACTAAATGGCAGTATAAAATGTCCTTTTTTCTGTCTCAGATGTCAAACCACTTTAAAGCAGTACAGGTCAGTCTCAGAAAATGAATATTGGAGATTTTTACTGAATACACTTGAATGCTGAAATTATATTCAAAATACGCAACATGTTTTGTGCCAAGAAAATGACTGCACAGTATGACCATCTGCAAAGCAGAAAATACTCTTGGACAGATTTGGAACTCAGCATGTGGTCCCTACTGCACACAGCACAGTAACTAATTTTACAAGAGATCGGCATAACTCTACACTGATTTTCCTCTGAGCCTAGCTAATGAAGCAGGATGTAAGTTGGAAAGCTGTAATATGTGTCCATGTCAAATAATTTTCTTATTGTAAGGAAGCAAATGTAGTCACATCCAACTTTTTCAAACTGCACAAAATTTAGCCGTGCAGATATATACAGAACTTCTATTTTTGCCTTCCTTAGGCAAGTGCTTCCATGCACAAGTCAGGTGATGGCAGCCTAGCAGCAATACCTGTTCCTGGGCTTGATTTGTGGCTCAGGTGTTTGTGCTGCGAGGCATTTGCAAATTTTGTTTGCTGCAAAAAAAAAAGGTTACATCTGCCCTGTGCTGCCTGGCAATGCAAGCTGGAAAAAAATCTTTAGGCCATCCTTTTCACATCACCAGGCAATCTGTGCACAACCTCACCTGCAAAATGATCTAGAATATTCTGAACAGAGTGATCTGGAAACTGTCATAGAATCATAGACTGGTTTGGGTTGGAAGGGATGCTAAAGACCATTCAGTTCCAATCTGCCTGCCATGGGCAGGGATACCTTTCACTGGACCAGGTTGCTCAGAGCCCCATTTAACCTTGGCCTTGAACACTTCCAGGGATGGGGCACCCACAGTTTCTCTGGGAAACCTGTTGCAGTGCCTCACCTCCCACACAGTGAAGAATTTCTTCCTAACATCTTGTCTAAACCTACCCTTTCAGTTTGAAGGCATTCTCCCTCGTCTTCTCACTAAATGCCCTCGTAAAAAGTCTCTCTCCAACTTTCTTGTAGGCTCCCTTCAGGTACTACAAGGCCATGTTAGTTCACCCTAAAGCCTTCACTTCTCAAGGCTGAACAATCCCAATTCTCTTAGCCTCTCCTCATAGGAAAGGTGCTCCATCCCTCTAACCATCTTGGTGGCCCTTGGATAAATGCATATCAGTGCAGTGACAGATGTTCAGTCGTCCTTTTTCTTCTTATTTTCTTCAAATACTGCTTTTAGACTCCTTCACTCCCACGCAGAAAAAGTACTGTGCCTTCTGTTGCAGGCATGCAAAGAGTTGCTGCCAGGACACTCTGACCTTGATTACACAGAATTGCTCTATGAATATACTTTCTGAAGTTCCTAGCGTTTTCACTAAAAGCATTGTTAACTTAAACTACTCAGTTGCTTGAATACATTTAATATTCACAGAGTTTCATAACCCAAAGAGTCCCAGTCTTCCCAGAGCCTTTGGGAACACTGAGTTCTGTAAAACTGAGATATTTTACCAAAAAGAAGACAGGTAGCTGGAAATTGTATAGTGTTTTTTTACTGAGTGAGAGGACATGTAGCCCAGCTTTTCCACTCTCAGTGCTTTCTCTGCTCTGCCAAGACAGGGCCTGCAAGGAGTAGTCAAGGCTGCTTTGCCAAGTCTTGCCCCGGGCTTCAGCCTTTTCAGCTAGTATGTTTCCTCTCCTATGCTCAAGTGGCAGTTTTGATCTACAAGGTCCTTGAGTCAAATGAATCTATTGAGTAACACACTTAATGTCTGGTTATCAGGAGCTGGCAGATAGAAGAGGTAGCAGCAAAACTGCTACAAGACCCAACCCTGCACTAGAAAAAGAACAAGATTGCATACATTTTTTTTTGGGTGCAGTGGTCTGAAAATCCCCTTGTCTTTCTGTAAGTTCCATGCAGCCACTAGAGAGTGAAGATGATGGGGGCAAATAGGAAGAGAAAGGAAATTATCAACTAATTTATCTCTCAAGTACGTATCTCTGAAATCCAAGTCTTTTCTGTGAGAAGCAAAACCTATGAGGTATCTCAATGCACCGGCTGGACCACTGGAAGAGACCAAGATGTGACAAGTGTTGATGATGTCTCTCTGAGAGCAAATTGCAGTCAAAATGCCTGGGAAACCAAGACATACGTGGTGAAGCAAGAAGCATGGGTCTGAAAGACTGAAGTGGGCTGGAGACTGCCACTGGCCTGGACTTCCCATTCCATTACCTCCAAAGGGTTTGCTTCAGCAGAAGAAAGAGATGGGAAACCACAAGTTTTAGTTCAGTGGCCAGAGAGGCTGACTGTGTAAAAGATGATGTCTGTTTGTTTTTCTTGAGTCAAAGAAAAGCATTTTTGGTGAATTTTTCTTTCTTTTGAGATGTATACTATTTACTTTTCCCTGATTACATTTTCAGGAGTAACCTATGTCTCAGTATCATGGTGATCACTATGTGATGCTTGCTGTGCTTTATTTCTAAGATGCATCAGACCTGTTCTTTTAAATCAACTGCTTTTTGCTTGCTGTGTAAGGAAATCTAGTAATTACTTTAAGTAAAACACTTGTTTGGAGTAAAAAAAAAAGGAATTGTGGCAAAGGTGGGAACTAAATACAAGTGTTGAACTGTGAAATGGGGTGCTGTTGTAGCTATAAAGGTCTGAGTGCATATGTAAGGCAGGGTTTGTAGTGGGAGGAAATTTTGTTAGATAAACAGATGTAGTTGGGGGGGAAAAAAAACATAAGACAAGTTACGGAACAATCCACCTCTCCTCTGGACCTGACGAAAAGATAGTGGGCTTGAAAGAATTTTTAACCAGCTCTTGCTATAAATCTCACACTTTTTCAGAATGGCAGGAATGTAAACCTGCTTCAAGGCATGTTCCATTCCCATAAACATCTGTCTCCCCAAACCAATAAAATGTGATTCTTTCAGGTGATTCAGACTTTGGATTGGGTCCTAGCTAAAAGTGCACAAGGCATAACGATACAGCAATTACTGATTGCCACTTGATATAATCTGCAGCACTTGCTGAATCGTTTTAAGTTGAATGCTGATATAAGTGTATGACATTGTTCTCCTGACTCACTTGATGATCCTGTGCATAGTTGAAAAACACTGCATATGGCACAAAGTTAAAATCATTTATGTCTTTACCCAGATGATGTTCCAATGTTTTGATTCTTTTGACTGTTCTTTAGCTTGTAGTTCATTGTCTCCCATTCTGTTGTTTTCTGGTTTGTTGGGTTTGGGTTTTTTTGGTTGGTTGGTTGGGTTTGGGGTTTTGGGGTTTTTTTGCATAAAATATGTGTTGTTTGCATGGTTTTAGCTCTAAATATAATGTGCTGTTAGTCTCAATACATATTAAAAACAGTTAACTAAGGTTTGGAGTCACCTTTGCTCATTCCTGTGGAACCATTCTGTCTTGCATTATCAGTGGGACAAGCCTATTAAAACCTTGTACCTAGTGGTCAGAGGTCCACACAAGGTCTGTGTGCGTACAGCAGCAAATTCTAAACACTGGCCAGATTGACTATTCAGATAATAAGTTGATAAATACTGAAAGGAACTATAAGATTTGTTTGGAGCAGTATGATTTCAAGAGTTTTTGTGGTGTACAGTTACTCTTCTGTGAAAGGGTATGGATTCAGATCAGTTCTGGACATACATTTCTTTCAGTCAACCCGAATGCTATGGGAAGAATGAAACAATATTAAAAAACTGAAGGAAAACGTTGATGGCATTAATTTTCCTTGTAATGTAAACATAAGGCCACTAATAAATTACTCAGATTGTATTGAACTCGTATCAATTAAAATGTTGTACATCTCATGTACTGTATCGAATGGATATATTACCAGGAATAATTTGGGTTCTGATACTATCTAAAGCCTGGTGGTTTTGCTCTGACTGGAAAAGTGCATAATATAATAGTACAAAAAATGATGATTACTAACTCTCACATGAAAAGAAACATTTTTTTTTTAAAGAAGATATTAACCAATATACAAAAGTGAGACTTGAAAGGTGGTATTAAGAGCAATATTCTAATTTACAGCGAGAAAAGGTCTTTTTAATAGTGTGAGGAAACATTTTCTTTTTTAGAACAAAGCTAACTGACCCGCTGACTATCCTCACTTGTGAACAGAAATACAGTTGAAACTGTTCTCTCCAGTGCACTTCAAGCATAATGAAGAAACCCACACATTCTTTTGCCATAAAGCTTTTTTCTGTCTCTTCAGGGAAGCAATCAGTCGTGTTTGTGAAGCCATGCCTGGTGCCAAAAGAGCCTTCAAGAAACGAAAGGTATTTTTTTTTCTTGTAGTGCAGTTGACTGTATTATCTCTGTTCAGCACAGTGGAGACCAGGCACAGCAGGCAGGTGACTTGAGGGCAGCTTTGAGAATTGCAGATGATTAATAATTTAAAGTATTGGCTGTTTTCACCCACTGTATATTGCCGCTTGGCCTTTTGGTCAGGATCTGCTTTTGTAAGCATCTGGAAGTATAAATACATCCAGGATGAAGGTTGTGCCTTTCTGTTCCTTCTGTAGAAACCTCCTCCTTTTACTTTCTTTCTTTTGTAGATTGAAGGTGGAAGAGTTAAAACAAACAAATGGGATGCCTTTTCATAAAATGCATAAGCAAATTATAAAAATAGATGCTGGAAGATACATCAGAAGCCCAAAACATATATATAGTTTTGAGAGTGACTAGATTTGTTATTGAAGCATAGATCTACTGATGACGTTTAATGAGTTTGGTAATCACTGATTTCTGGAAATGGAAATAGCATATGCGGTGATCCTTTGTTCCATATGTTCTTTCCATAAACACCTGGGGCTGATGCTCAGTGCCCAGCACTGATGGAGAGTCCACTGTGTACCTGACATTATTATCATGCTTTTGTTTTTGTTTGTGTGCCGGGAGTTGGAGTCTTCAGACAGGTAGAGGAAGAAGCCTTGGCTCAGCTCCCGCACTGATGGCTCTCAACAGTCTCTTCCAGAGGCCTGCTAGCAAAGCTGGGATGTAATGCTGTCTCTAGGGGAAGAAGCATAGAAAGTAGTTAATTATAGGCCTTGTGCGTGTTCTTGGGGATGGGAGGAGAATGGGCAGGTGAAGTAAAAGGTCTGCCTGCTTCCCCAGCTGCTTCACCATCTAGGCAGAATCTCAGCAAAAAGGGATGGGATGAAATGCCACTTGTTTCCAATGGAAAATCATCCCCTGGCAAAATCAATCATATGTGACAACATGTGTGGAAATTGTCTCAGAAATTAAGGTTGTGGTTTCACCACCAACAAATTTAACTCAATGGCATTTCTTGGTTCTCTGGCTTTTCATTTGAAATCTGAAAGTAAAGATGAAAGTATCTTTCTTCTTGGAAAGAAAAACAACACAAAATATAGTTGGAAAAATAAGTTAAACAGAGTTCCAAGTGCCTAGTGAGACCTCTTGCTGTATTATAGGTTTCAGAAGTAATGTTGCTTATCAGTTATTGAAAAGAAATAGCAACAGAACTTCAGATAAATGTCAAAGACATGTCTCTGGTCTGTACATTCATCATGTTTCTGCCACTAATGGCATATGAATTTGGTTAAGGTGACATGTACTTCCTGAGGCCAAGTTTTCACACTTTACCCACACTGTGGATAGGTGATTCTTAGGCATGAGCTGGGAATCATGAAGGATTAAGGAAAGAAGAGATACAAGAATGTTCAAAAGGGCTTGTTTCATTGCGAAGTTAATGAAATACTAGCTCTGTAACATGACAAGGTTGAAATAGTGCAGCACATGTTACATAGGAGCAGTACGTAGGTAGTGTATTTTTAATCAGTTAAACAGAAGGAAAATAAGCTAAAATTGAATGTATGTAAACTTTCAGGACTACAGAAGCTCAAGTGTGTCCATCCTGCTACAAACAAAACTATCTAAGCTTACAGGCACCTTAGGACAAATGCAAATATAGTGGCAAAAGAACACTGCTTTCAGTCACAGTTTTGCTTTTATATCCTAATGACCAGCATAAATATTCACCAGTGCAAGTAGAGCAAGTGGAAGGACTTGGTCTGTTACTGCAGGGCAGTCTGAGTTTTTACAGGCTGTGGTTACCTGAATGAGGCTGCTCTCATGCAGCTGTGTGGCTCCCCATAGTTGTCAGAGGTGAGAAGTTTGTGAATTTTGCTTTGACAGCATAACATCTATTGCAACAAAACCTCCTAAGAGCTGGTGAAATGCCACAGAAGTCATCAATAATAATACATCCCCTATATTACATTCTGAGACTTATTCTCTGAGAATCTTTAGATGCATGTTGTACCCCAGCACACAGAGGTTTTATTTCATCTGTATCTGGCTTTTATCTACTGTTAAGTCTACAAAAAAGTCATAGAATGGTTTGGGTTGGAAGGGACCTTTAGAGGTCATCTAGTCCATAATACTCTGTATCCCATTTTGTGAGCATCCCATTGGTGTCACTACAGTCCCACTTTCCATGTGGCAAGGGGGTAGAACAGTCAGTAGAAGCAGAGCAAACAACAGATTTATTTTCAAGAGTTTAAGCTATTTTTATAGAATAAGAACATTGTCATTTTAAGATACTGACTGAAGGCATTCATCTTAGTCAGCTTACTTGGTCCCTTGGTGAAGTTAAGACCTTGCTGTCTCACAAAATCCCTACTTTTTTGGTCAAGAGTAGATGAATAACGGCTTGGCTAGTATCACTACTTCTACTATTATTATTATTATTATTGTTGTTATTATTATTATTAATTGTAATAGTAGTAGTAGTATAAATGAAAAATAATTTACAGAGGAAAACAGCTGTCACAATTAAATGATCTTTGAAAAGTGATAAACCTTTGAGAAGCCTTTAAGATCACCACTAACCCTGCATACAATGAAGGTCATTCAAAAAAAAAACAGAGAACAAAAAATCTGCTTTTTCCCCCCCTCCTCACAGCCACCGAGCAAAGTCCTTTCTAGCATCTTGGGAAAGAGCAATCTTCAGTTTGCAGGAATGAGCATAATGTTGAATATCTCCACCAGCAGCTTAAATCTAATGAATCCAGATACAAAACAGGTGAGTGTAACTTCTGTATTAATTTGTGAGGCTTTTGATGAACAGCCTGCTGCACAATCATTTTCTGTCTGCCAATACTCAGTTGCTCAAAGTTATTATTCCTCAATAATGTCACAAAATAAATGAACCCAAAATATAAATCATAGTGGAAGTCAGCTAATTTCACTAATCAAAACAACTCTGATGAATTATTTTCTTCTTGCCATGTTTCAGGTAGATTGATTTTGCTCTTAAAAGACCTATGATGTGAAATACCATTTTCTGGTCATGGGAGTTCTTATTGAATAAGATTACAAACTTTCAGAGTGGTAAAAGGGATGTGCTTGGAGTAAAAACTAAAATACTGAATGTGCATCCCAAATTTTGTTGTTTTCTTCCCATTTAGAGTCTTAAAGGGCAAACTATTCCTGAGGCACAGCTGAAAATATGGCCTCAGGGATTTTGCAGTGCAGTGAAAGGCCAGTCTTTTAGAGAGACAAGGCAGCCTTTTAAAGTAGCTCATTTCTTCTTCTTCACTGTGCTGAAGGTACAGACAGACTTTGGGGAATCACTGCAGTGGTTTGTGAATGATGTATGAGAAGAGAAAAATCCTTGCTCAGGTTATATATAAAGAAGAAGCAGACATGCGTAGTCACTGCTCTGCTATTTGCTGTGAACCACATATTGCGTTAGGGCCCACAACTTTCTGCCCAGATACAGCCAGAGAGGTACATGTAAAATCCCTTCTGTCCTTTGGAGCCTCAGGGTGGAAAAAATAAGAAAGAATATATATACTGTCTATGAAAAATCTTGCTGTTTATTACGATGTTTTCATTCGTATATCTTCATTCTTATCTTTATTTAGAGAACATCATAATCCTCTGCAGTGAGCACTGAGACTGTGGGAGCAGAGCTATGACTAGCTACAGTAGTTTGTAGCCTTACTATGGAATATACACAGCAGTGCTTTTCATAAGGACAGTTACCCCCCATCAGAAGCATAAGAACTTGATGTTAATTACATCTACTAAGAAAGTGCCAAATCACCTTGTCATCAGCCAATGCTGGGGCAGAAATGTAGTGAAACTGATTTATTCCAGAGAAGAGTCATCCCCCACACGTTTTGCCTTTTCTCTGAGTTGACAAAACTGTTCATCTTTCTCTTATAACATTCTTTTTGAGGTAGACTCCTCTGGGTGCCGCAGGCCCGGGAAACCTCTGGTTTGTCAGGGCTCCCTAGTCTGGCTGTGGCCTCCCCTGTTTCTTGTTTATGCCAAGGATTTGATTTGCAGAGAAGCACGGCCTGGCAGCTTTGCCCTTTGAGGCCCCACACAGGAAGATGGCTGCAAACTTTGTAACAGCCTCTTTTTCCAGCAGATCTGGAAGGGAAGAAAAGACAAACCGTGCTGTTGGCCCTTTTGGTAGAAGGAAAGCCACTGCACGTACCCCTGCAGAACAGTTCTGTTAACTCACAGGGATGAGTGGTAGATGATTTTGTTTTTGTTTATTTCTTTAAAATGCAGGTTGGCATAGATTGAAAGGTTTCTAAACTATATGCCAGCATTAGTGAATTGTTTTATTTTGACCAATGCAAGGCATTGGTAATTTGCTATGTCTCTTTTCAGTATTTTGGTATTGGCAGAGGTGAGCTGGGGAATACCCCTACCTCAAACCAAGCTAAACCAAATTAGCTGTGGAATTAAAATAAAAAAAACCCTGACTTGAACTAATGGTTTCAAGCACTTTTCAGCTTTCTTAAAATTTGGAAAAAAATAGTTTAGTGACAATCTGAAATATTTTTTCTTTTATATGATGCTGAAGTAAAAGATTGGGTTATTTACACAAGTCAAGATAGTGATAATATGAAATGTGTAATAGAACTTCACTAGTTCAGTTCTATTGTTAGGATATTCTACATTCTATATGTATTCTGTATTCTATATATTCTACTGTTACTTCTTCTTTATGGGAAAAAGAGAAGGAAATCATCACTGATGAGTAACAGAACACTAATTGACCAGTGAACACTTAAAAACTAACCACATCTTCAAAGGTTGTTGTGGGACAAGCAGGGCTTTTGGAGATGTAGTGCTCTTTACATAAAAGAAACACTACAAATAGTAATCAGCTCTCTCTGACTTAGTGAAGCAGCAAGATACAGAGAAAGTCCTGTCAGACTTTTCTCTTTCCAAGGAAGGACCAGTTCAGGTCTTTAAGAAGCAGGTTAGAGGAAACAGCCCAGAGAATATCTTTCTAGCCTATTTTGTTTTTTCCGTAATGGGTTTTTGTATGTGGTTTCCTCTCCAAACTGAGGAATTAAGATCCTAATTTTATTGTCAGATACTCTGAGGCAATGAACACGGGCCTGTCCCAACCCAGATGAATTCCTTGACATGGCTTCTGTGAGTCAAATATCAAATGAAAGTTTCTTTCAAATGACCTTTTATTTCTTGGTTGTTACAAGATTTCATTATTAAAAGATTTCATAAGTTAATTCTCAGAATAGCAGAGATGTTCTGCTTTTATTAGAGGTTCAGGACAATTTGTCTCTTCCCAGAGAAATATCATATTAGTTCAAATTGTACATAAGCTATTTGAATTTCAAATGCCCTGGAGTGTGCCTGTGAATTTGTCCACAATGCTACACTGCAGCTAGATTCACAATTCTGTTTGCATATTGCAAACATGTTGATGTTTGAAACATAAAATGACACAGTAGGTGTTGGATGCAATGTTAGGAGCCTTAGCTGGTGTACAGGTTGGCATGGTTTCATTGATTTCACCAGAGTGGCATCAGCAGAAAAATGGTTTGATGAATAGGACCTTTTGTTTCATTCATCATTATCTGCAATAAAGAAAGTGAGTTTTAGCAGATTAAAATTTCTCCAAAGATACTCCCTGACAGGTCGGTATGATTTACTGGAGTCCTGAGTACGTTTAGCAATTTTGCAATGTCCTGATACATATTAAAGAAAACCAGAATAGATACATTCTTCCTTAAGTTTGTTTATATTATCATGCTACTCTTTGAAGTCCTTGTAGGTCATTTTGACCTTGATTTTGGATTTTCACCAGCATACAAGCAAAAAAAGAAATCAAAATTGCAAACTGTGTGAAAAGCATCTGACTCACACTTATTCTTTCTGATCCATACAGATCATAGCAAATCACCATATGCAATCTATCTCCTTTGCGTCTGGAGGTGATCCGGTAAGCATTTCTCTAAAGCCTTCTCCCACATTAGATACTGCTTTATGAGGACTGTGTGACAAAATTTAATGCATATCTTACTAAAAGAAAAATATAACCACAATATCTCCTGTTTCTTCTTTCATAAATTTTTCTTGATTGTTGCCATCAAGCTCTCCTTGAGTGGAGCGCCTGACAAGCATTCATAGATCCTCCCCTTTGAATGACGGAAACAAAAAGTATCAAGGGACTGTGAGCATTCATACAGCACCTGATAAGCAGGGCTTTGCTTTCTAGAGTAATGTAGTACAGTCATATGGGTACTCCATGGATTTTCATCCTCACTGTTTTTTACCTTGCACTTTTTACAGGAATAGAATATGTTGCAGCTGCATTCATAGTATTTATAGTAATGTATGCCTTTTTTTTCTTCTCAAGTGTAACTGTGCATTGAGAAGACTGTGCTAAATTCTGCCTTCAGGTATATTTGCTACACTCATGCAGCTTGAAGACAGGCTTTCAGAAAAAGCACAGATCTTCCTCTCTTGTTTTGCAAAGCTTTTAGATGCACCTACAAATTCGATTCATTTAAATCAAAGGGCAGATTCCTGCTAATTGTGCTTTTCCTTATTTTCATAAGCTGTTCGTCCAAAGGTATATTAATAAATGGGCTTGAAAAGTATTTGTCACTCAGGAAGCAAGGAGAGAATTATAAATTAGTGACAGTGCTCACCTCTTACCCTAGAGGTTTGAAAGCTTTTAAACTGAGATTAATTTAATGAGTACCTTTTTCTCCATCATATTATTATGTGTCATATATCAGTCACGTACTAGAGGTAAGGCAATTTCTAGCCTGCTTTGTGAGTTAGTTCTCTCAGTTCAGCTCTGTTAAGGTGAAGATGCTTGGCGCTTTCTCTATTAATTTTGCTATTGTCAGAAAACATAAAGACAAATTTCGGTCTTAGTATAGCTTTGCTGAGCTCAGTACAATTACAGAAGGGAAAAGGACACAGTATCATAATAATTTGGGGAACAAAAAATGGATCAACAGCAGCTTTGAAGTACAACAGATTGCAATGGATGCTGTAAATGAACAATTCCTGAAGTCGGCAGAGGAGTGATTAGCACAGTTCCCTGCCTCCATAAGAAGATTCTTTGCTGCCCATCTGCCATCCCAAATGCTAAGTCCTGGAAACACCATTTCACACTGCCCACTGACGAAATGATTTACCAGGAAAGAGGAGAGGAACAGCAGTAGAGTTCTGGATTTGGAGTAAACAAGCTCTTCTAAATGTCTTTGAGAGACAAAAATCTCGCTTCTGAGTCAGTGAGCTACCAGAGAAATAAAATTGCATGATGCAAGGGAGCCTACAAGATACAGTGAAATTGTAAATTTGTGTTCCCAGTAAGACTACTGCATGAATTCATTCTGGTGTTGGGAGGAAGAAGTATTCATGAGCATCTAATGTTGTTCTACAAGCTTATCTCAGTGGTCTAATAAGGAACAACTTTAAATCAAAAGCTTGTGCATAAAGCAGGTAGTTCTTTGTCCTGGGTGCACGTAGAAGATGATAAAGTGCAAGGATGTGATTTAGGTCACAGCTTTATTTACTCATCAGAGGGCCACCTAGACATAACTGTCACAACTTTTATAATTTTCAAGTGATTTGCACTTGGTGGAGGATTGCCACCACCAAACTGTGTCTCCCAACCACAGCTGGGCTCCAGACCATAGGTTTATCTCCTTATATGAGTTTTAAACTGGTTGGTGAAAGGCCATAGTCACCTGGGAAATGAGATCTGTGCCCATGTTTCTTCAGGAAGTGATTGCATCATTTTGAAGTGATTTTGGAGTTTGGTTTATTAGGGAGCAAGACTAATCTCAGTTCTCTACCCCATCAAAGTTTCTGCTCTGGATATTTGCCTCCCGTTTGTGACAGCAATTAGCTTTACAACCTTCCTCACACTCCCTTACCATTAATTATATTATTCAAAATATAACCCCTGGAGAAGTGTTCCACAGGCTTGGAGAACGGCTTAAAAATCTTCCTACTAAATCCTTTTATACATCATTTCAGAACCATTTTTAGTTCACTTCCAAAACTGTGTTCTCAATCCACTTTAGCTCTGTTCAGCCCCTCCTTATGATACATCAAACAATTTTGCTCCATAGTAGTTTCAGGTGGCTGTTTCCAGGCTACCAGACAAGACATCTGTTTTTGGAGATATCTGCAGAAATTTTGTGGCAGAGGATCTCACAAAGTCTAATAAGGCAGGTCTCTCAGAGGTCCCTGAAGGCAGTAGTTTTTCAGCTTCAGCCATACCTCCACATTTTAACGCCACAATGGATGAAAATTATAGCTCATTCATACTTGTTTTCAGTCCTTAAATGTCAAGGATCACTTTGCTGCATTAGCCAATCCCTGTATAGTCTTTGGATGGGGGTCTTCTAACTGAGGCACAGTGAAATGTGCCCACCTTAGGTCCTTAATGGTTTGTCATAGTCAGCTTGAATTGCAGAGCTTTAGATGAAATAAGGAGTAGGTGGTTTCAGACTGTCACACCCACGCTAGCTATGAGATAGATCTATGATTTACTCAGGCATAAATGTATCCATTAGCTATGCCTGAAGTAGTAAATAAATTGATCTGTGGCCCATTTTCTAGTCTTTCTGGCCCTGAAATAAATAACACAGTGCAATTTGCACCCACACATTCCCTCTCTTCCCCTGTAGTGGTCTCTTGGGATCAATGCCAAGCGTGTGCTGGTCCCTCAGAGAGTTTCAGGGCATGCTGTGAGAAAACAGTACAGTGAGACAGGGGCTCTGTATAATTTGCTACTATAGACACAGTCACTTTTTTTCCCCTTTGCTTCTTGATATGAATCCTTATTTCCACTGGAGTTACTGCCCAGACACTGTGCCACAGGATGTGTGAGAAATTACTAGACAAAATGGTAGGGCAATGCTTTTTTAACAGACCAGCCTCACTGCTGCTGTGTCTGAGTGCCTTCAAACAATGAATTAAGTGATACAGCTACACATCTGTCACCAGAACCATGACTGTGCTTCGTCATTTCCCTTGCTCTCTCCTTAGGAAGGAAATTGTATAGACATTCAGTACAGTGATTTGTTTTGGGTGGGTGGTGGTGGTGTGTGCTTTCAATAGAAAAAGCTGTGCTGAAGAAGTCTATCTTTTAACTGAAGACTGATGTTTGTTATGACATTAGATCTTGGCGTAACTGGCAATGATCTTGGATCAGTCACCTGAAAAGGCGTTGGGTGGATTTACACAGCCAGCTGTGGTGTATCCTGTATATCCCCTGGGTTTAGCTATACCTGACTAGCCAGGCATGTCAGGAAATACCAGATCTAACCAGGACTTCCTGATTGCATCGAGGCAATATGGCATTTTCCAGATATATCAGCAGGCCTGAGTGTTTCCCAGAAACACAGGCATTTCTGTTTCATCTGCATAATAATAGAAGTCTGCACCACCTGTGCACAGAAGCATAAGGGTGGCAGGAGAGGAAGCAAAAAAATCCCCCAAGAAGATGTCTGTGTGTTCTTGCCAGAAAATCCACCAGGCATGTGGCAACAGGGGCTGGGGGAGGGTGTCCTGGGATACTGCTTTTCAGAGCCAAGCAGGGGCTGAGCACCTCTGTGCCATATGGCACTGCAGTCAGTGAAGTAAACACCTGCTTGTCACACATGAATAAATGCCATTGCTCAGTGTTTCTGGGGAGCAGCACTGTTACTCCCACTCTTTCTGCCACAGAACCGGATGATTATTCATGTTATGAACCAAAATCTCTGGGTAGTTTGAAGATAAGGACTTGTAATTCTACTCCCTCCTAAATGAGGCCTGGGCCAAATCCTACTGCGTTTGTTTAACTGACAGAAGAGATTTTAAAATTCTCCTGTATTAGATCACATTCTGTAAAAAGTAAAGTGGTGCAATCGGTACCAAAACCCGTAAACATTTACATGGGGTTTAAGTAGCATGCAACTGTACAGCAAAATATGTCATTTGGGGCTCTGCCCACAGGACTGTACATAATCTGGACTGTGATCTTCTGCTGTAATCAATGAAAATATGTTTTTGCATTCATTGTAGATATCTTAATTTTTTGACAGGATACTTCAGACTATATTGCATACGTAGCTAAGGATCCTGTTAATCGTAGAGGTAAGTTAGAAATATCTATTTGAAGTCTGTTTTTCCTTTGAGAAACACAAATTATTCATGGTTTAGGTNGAAGCACCAGTTTGTTTCTCAAGCTTGGACTAGGTCTTGCTTCTAGTTTATACCCAAATATCACTTTGATTCTCTTCATCTCTTAAATCAAACACTTGCCTTACTTGGCTGTGTGAGCTTCTAGGCAACAGCCAAATCTTACCTACACCCAATCACTGTGCAAGAGCTAAGCAGTCTTCTGATTAAGTCATCTGATGAGGCAGCTGAATCTGTTAGGTCTTTTCAGTACATGCCTAATCCTTCCTGGCAGAATCAGATTCTTTATCAAATAGCTAGCTTTCGAGCCAGCTTGCTGTAATTCTCTTTCTCAGTGAAGTTTTATTCAAGGTTGTATTGCTTTAGTAGCTATCAGTGAGGGCTATCTGCTCGTTGTGTTCACGAGGTCTTAATGCAAGGTACAAAGTATTTTGTAATGTACTATTCATACATCACAGAGCAGAACAGACTATCTCCAAAAAAAAAATGACATTAAGTGCTTCCAAGAGGATTTCTGGAGAATTCAGACACTTTAGCTCCAAAATGCCAATCCTGCAAACCCTCAGCTGCCCACCTTACCATGGGCACAACTAATTCAGTAGCATCCATATGTAGTCATCTTTAATGATACCTGAAGAATCTGCTGTGTCCATGTGCAGAAATGTCCAGGCTTAAGAGTATTAGCTCATAAATAATACCTGCACTAAGCATACTAATGTGCTGAATATCAGTGAAATACCTAGAAAATTTATGGGGAACGGGAGGCAGGGAGAAGTTCAGTTCTTTACAATGCTTGTTACGTTACAACCTCATGTGTCCCCCCATCACAGAGGCTCCAGTGTCAGACTATAGGATCCATGGTGCAGAGCTGCTCTCCAGCCCACCTGCTTTAGCAGTACCCTTCTGCTAAATCCAAGACTGGTTTAGTTGTTCTGAGAGATCTCAGTCAATGTAGCGACTAGCATTGTAGACCAGATATTTGCTCTGTAGGGTTTGGAGGAGCCCTGTGCTCTATCTTCTATCCTCGTGTGAGTGGATTTCATACACTATGTTCCTTTTGTACTATGTTCTTCCTGTGCTATGTTCCTTGATCTCACACTGAATGTATTTATCCTTAGCTTCCTGTGACTGCTCCTTGTTGAGCTAGGCTATCCTAGGCTGGGGAGTTGTCTGAGCACCGAGCACCTGATATTGTTGTCTTCCTTTGGTGTATTTAGGTCAAGTAATTTCTTCATTTTCTTTATGAAAAGATTGAGAGATTGAACTCTGCAGCATTCCAGCTGCAGTGCACATACTCCATCTTTCAGATAATTTCTGTACCTCCTTCCTTCATTTTTCTGCAGCTGTTTTGAAAAGGTGTATGATACCTGCATAACAGGGGCTGCCACTACAGCAGGGAATGCACCTTTTTTTGCTTTTGTCCTCATCGTCAGCTGGTTCCTCCTAAGCCCTTTTTGCTGCAGTGGAACACTGCTGCCTCATGTGAAATTTTTTCATGCTGCCATCTTTAAGCCTTCTGCATTATGGCTTTCCCATGGGTGCTTTCCCCACTTGTGTGTATACATCAGTGGTTTGCAGACTGGTAACTTTTATGTCACCTGTGTTAAAACACATTTTTTTAAAAGAGTCTAATTTACCAAGGGATCTGAATTGCCCTCTTTCACCATCAGTTGCTATTCTGTCATTCTTCGTGTTGTCTGCAAATTACTTTAAAAGGGAACTTTTCTTTACATCTCTATCGAGCGAAAATGTTACTGCTGCTGTTACTGGCGCTACCCTACCACCAGTGCTGTAGTACAGCTTGCATATTAGACTCATTTCTTCCCAAGGATGGAGAAGCTGTCTTCGTGCTTTGCATTCTGCATCCAGCAAGCTAAAGGCTGTCTATTTTCTGCTGTAACATTCACAAGAAATCATCTCTGTGTGAGCCAAACCTTCTCATCCTTTTACAAGAAGCGTATCTCCTACCTGCTGAAAGTGCATTCACGTATCCAAGGAAACAGGTTACTCATTATGTCACCTACTGAAACTACTTAATGACTCATGCTTCATTTCAGCTCCAGAAAGGTTTAGCAGTGAGCAATGTCGCCTCTCTAAATTCGCACTCTAGTTATAGAGTGCAAACATTTTAGCTTTGTTTAGCCTAACTACTTTTGGTCCACCTTTACAGAGATAAATCGCACCTTCCATTGGGAGCTAATTGTTAGATGCCAATAGCAGTATTGCGGAGGGCGTAGTCTCACTGCTAGTCGGGGATGTCTGCCTCTGTCTATGGACACAAGGAGGTCCTGTTTTTGTCTGCTGAAAACACTTTCAACATGCAGCTAGGGGCATTTGCCCTGGACAAGGCATTTCAGCTTGCTGGTTGGCACAGAAGATGCTCCAAGGTGAGAACACCACTGTATCTCTTTAGCACTGACTGGTGCCATCTCACGCTGAATGAGCTGCTGCTGCTGAGGAAGAGACGGCAGACACTCCATATTCATACAACTGCAGGGTTCTTGACCCTTTATTCTGGCTTCTTCAGAAGTCTATCCAGTATTTCAGCCTCTGAAAAATCATATCTAAACCTACTTAGTCTCTCTGTATTACTTAAACTAAAACAGTTTCACACAAATGTCATGACCAACCCTTATATGTAGGACACTGGCATCCAATGCACTTGATTCCAGTGAGTTGGACACTGGGCATGTACTAAAATGCAGTTTTTCAGCTGAAGAGTTTAGATTCAAGTTATTAAAGCAGTCAGCGGTGAACAAATCAGTAACTTTGAACAAGAACACACTTTCCTGTGAGAGGACTTGGAAAAGAACCAGAGTTTGAAATCCAGTCCAGGCTATAGCCAGCAAGACAGTATGCTTGTCCAACTCTGAATACGGAAAATTAACCCCCTTGGGCTTCTCTGGATATCACTGAGATGTTGTTCATTGAGATCTTTAGCTGCCAGCTCTTAGTGCCCATCTATGCTCCTGTAATATTGAGTGAGCTCTTCGCAAGTTCACCTCTTTGTATTTTCACATATTTTATGTTTTCCCATATATTTCAGACCTCCAAGCCATTTTCTGATTTGAAACCATGACAGATTAGGCTGCTCAGACAGCTGATAAAAGTTTCTCAGTCTTCTATAGGAAGAAGGCTTGTGTTGCTAGCCTCCCCCTTTACTGCCTCTGTCACAGTGGGCTCAGAGAGGTTGCACATGGGGAAGTGCTGGAGTTAATCAGGTTGCTGGCTCTGCACTCTTCAGCGACCCCCCAGTTTGCTGGGAGTGTCTCCATGCAAACAAGCAGGAAAAGGTACCAACCTCTGTACTCTGTATTCCTGGAATAAGATCATGGGTCATTATTTAGAAAGTATCTGCAGATACTGCTCCTCCCTCAGACTGTAATTTGGGAAGAGAGAGCAGCTTGTGAACTTGGGGTGACCAGACATAAAACTGAAGTGGTAATAAAACTGAAGAAAGCAAATAAAGCTTTCATTATTATTACCATCCATGAATATTTTTGTAATTTCAATTTAAAACTTAGAATTCTTACATAATCTATTGCATTCAGGTAAAAACAAGTGACATTTTATGAGATTTTTTCCCGTTTGTGGACTTGTTAAAATAGTGGAACAGACTTGTGACCTTGTCTATTGGACTTACACATTAGTGCAATTTTATGTAACCTATAAAAAGTTGTGATTGCCTGAAATTCACTGTATCAGAATTGGGTTTTATTGAAATGTGCTCATCACTAATAGGGGGACTAAGCTTGACAAGTAGGTGTGTTGTCATAGGTCAGTGCATCCCACCATGACATAAACAGTGATTTGCCTGTGTCAATCTTTTTCATTTAGCTTGTCATATACTGGAATGCTGTGATGGCCTGGCCCAGGATGTCATCAGCACCATAGGGCAAGCATTTGAGCTTCGATTTAAGCAGTACTTGCAATGTCCCTCTAAGACACCTACTTTCCCTGATAGGTGAGTGTTATTGCAGAAGAATGCTAAAAGATCTTCTTAGCTTTCAATTTACTTGATAAAATGTGAACAATGTTGCTGGAGACAGACAGGATTTGAATACTTTAGAAAAATTTCTGCTGTATTAGCTAAACAGTGTTTACCTAATGAATACAAAAGAAGCACAGTCAATTCAAAAGAATAGGCTAAATATGGATTTCACAGTGATGTTGAAATGATCATGTGTTTCATGCTGTAGTTAGTAGGCAGAGTTGGATGGCCGAGAATGGTTGTTTTTTGTGGCATTTGCTCATTACTGTCATAGCAGCTGTGTCAGTTTAGATGGAGTAGGTCAGACTGCTGGGCTTCCAAAGTGACTAATGATGTTTCAGTATTTCTCATATTAGGGTGATGTTTCCAGAAATGTGATGTATTGCAGGGAGGTTGACTGCATTGTTCTCTGGAGGATACAAACCCTATCTGTTTGTATATGTTTAAAAGGCTGGGATATAGCATTCTGTTTTCTTTGGAGACATGGATTGCTATGTGCTTACTAACATTACTAGAAATCCTAGTGAACTTGTACCCTCTGTAATTTCTTATATCAGAGCAAAACGGGTATGTGTGGAATATAAAATGCTACTGTCCTAATCTGGAAGCATGCTGTATTCACATCTCTTCACTTTGTGAAGTCCTTGCAGAATTATATTTGTAACAGAGCAACCAAAACTAAAGACAAAGATTTAGAGCCTAGTCAGTCAATCAAGTTATTACAATAGTACAAGTGCTATTTTAAGGTTAGATAAAGTTGTTTGTTAACGCAGTTCACAATGGTCTTTAAAGCCAAGTTAAAAGATCCTTTAGTCAGCATAAAGAATTTGGTCCATTGCAAAGCAGGTTTGTGTCAGTTTGTCTAAACAGAGAAGATCTGCTGCATGATCCATCGCTGCTTCCTGACTTACAATGGTAGCTGAAGTGTCCATAAAATATGCAATAGTCATCCCCTGACAGGCAGTCTTAACCTGCCAAAATTATCTCTAAGTGCTTTACAAGTGAGGGGAAAAACAAACCACTCTCTTCCTTACAGGATGCAGAGTTTCGAGGACCCATGGACGGAGGAAGATAACGAGGAAACAGAGCATCCCTATTACAACAACATCCCAAATAAAATACCTCCCCCTGGCGGATTCCTTGATGCCAGGCTCAAAACAAGGCTTCCCACTGCTGCAGACACAGCTCAGGTCAGTACAATTTCACCTCTATTCTCCTGTTGATTGATCCAAAATTTTTAAAAGACGTGTTTTATGGTGGATATCTTGGGACCGTCTATAACTCAGAGCCCTGCCTGTGTGGCCAGTTTGCCTCTGAATGGCCACTGCAGATCGTGGGGGCAACACATTAGGCAGGTTCAGAACAAGTTAAAGGAGGTGAAATCCTCATGGTGTTAAAAGATTAACCAGGTTCAAGGAAGAGAAATCCACTGGGGGCTACTACAGTTGTAGAAACCATGTCTGCTTCAGAGAATATCAAATAGTGCACATTAACTGGGAATGATTTAATGCAGAATCATTTAAACAATCTAGTGCAGTCATTACTAACAGTTCATTATGTTAATGACTTGGCAGCAATCAGTATTCAGCCAGGTTCCTAGGTGGGTTTTCCACCTCATGTTGAACTAAGGTCAGCTTGAATATTTCTACCAGCATTGCTGTCGGCAGTTTGACTGCAGTATCAATGTAGTCCCTTAAGAGGTGTTTTCAGGTCCAGCACAACTCTGCTTAAACCTAGAGGGGTCCAGTCTGTAGCCACATCCTCCCCTCAGTGCCCAAGTGCATCCCCTGGCACCAATATGAATCTTTGAGCTCATGCTTTGAAGAGTGCTGGGGCTGTTTTCCAGTCCCACGTGTGTTTCTGTGGAACACTTTTCCCAGCAACAGGTGGTCAAGACTCTCTATGTGAGTACAAATGAACTAAAGAAATGATGCCTCATTTGGTACCGTGGGGGTCACTAAAAGCAGAAAGCAGGGAAGAACACATGAAGGTCATTGGTAATATCTTACTCTTACACAAATGTATTTGGGATATATATATATATAGTCTGACATTATGATGAATTGCAAAGGAAGAGTGAGGGTACAAAGAATACATCCAAGGAAATTGGCAGAGCCACTCGTAATGTATCTGAGCATTTTAAAGGCAATTGAAAAATTCCTTGCACATTTGTCCATTCTAGTCTGCATCAGGAGTGGGAGGAGAGCAAATTTATTATCAGAGCCATCACTTAGGAGAAAAATTCAGTGAAGAATGGCATCATGGGCCTGTTAAACAAGGTGAGTTTTGCTACTTTTAGCTGTAATACTGCAGGTGGTCTTGGGGGGCATGTGAAAGTCTGATGCCTCAAAATTTTAAGTCAATGAACTGCACTTGGATGATAGGTTCCCTTTGTCTGAGTTTTATTGTTGATACCAGTGAAAAGCATTTGATAATTACCTCTGGATAAAATATTAAATGCACATATTCATGAAATATTTTCTTCTGCAGAGCAGTTCATAAATAGAATTGCCCAAGCTTTCAGCTAACTTTCTGTGTATTGAAACCCCATGGTATTTAAGGTCTGTTGCACGATCTGTTGTGAAAATCTGACCCACTAGGGTACGCAAAATGGAATTTTCAACTGAAAAGCTTAAAGTGAGAAGACTAATTCAAAATGTGAAGCAATGCTCTCTGCTCAACAAATAGCAAATAGCGTATAATGTTCCTTTTGTTGTCTTTGAATTTCAAGTAATTTCAAAACATATATAAAATTTCACCCCATCCACCTTTATGTGATAACTGATAACTTACATGTTTCCAGGGACACTTTCATTCAAATACCAGAATATGTTCTCTGTTGTTAATCTGCACACATCTGAGGATTTTTTACCTTCTCCTGCTCTCATGACTCCCCAACAGAATATATTTTTTGAAATTTATGGTCTTTATGTACAAAGGTTTCCTTTTTCTCCTGGAAAATAGCCCCACCATACCCTCACTGAAACACAGTTCTGAATGGATTAATCAACATTTTTTCTGCTAGATCCAGCAATTATTGTTTTTACATCACCCAATCCAAGAAACTTTAAATTTGTGCTGATAAATAAATTTGTGGTGATAATTGGCCATAATACCAACGTTGCTCCGTCAAATACCAACAAAAAAAAAAAAAAATCTTTAATTTTCTAGGATCTCTGGATATTTGTAGTATGTCAGAAGAGAAATCAGAAGTAGCACCAACAGCAGACCTGCCAACATATGTTAACACCCAGCATATAAATAGAGAAGCTCTACTGGCACTTCAGGCAGATGCTGAAGGTACCTTTAGTGGAACAACAGAGGATGCTGAAGCAAGCAGCCCAGGAAAGGATCTGTTTGACATGAGTAAGTTCCCTTCCTATTAATTTCCTTTCTAACAAGTGACCAAATATATTTATGCATTAGTTCGGTATTAAAAAAAAAAAAATCTTTAATTTTCCAAATGTAGTGTTCCTGGTGTAACTATGGTGAGTTTTAGAATCCATTGTGTTTTTATATTGGCCTGAGCTAAAGAAAAAGGTGGCTGAAGACTTGAAGTTAGGCTGCATAATAACTCAGTTAAGGTGAGTTGCAGTCTATGTTATCCTTAACATCACAGGCAATTATGTTGGACTTCGTGCAGACTGCATATAGTGCGTATAGTGAAGACATTGATAACCAACTCTTAATAACTGGCTGAGATATCAATAAGCTGTGACAGTACAGTGTTTTTCCTATTTCTCTGACCTAAACAAGCCTCTCTGTGGCCCGATGCAAGCATGGCTGTGTACTCCTCGCGTCTGAACAATCTATTTAGAGCTGGTGTATCGTTTCAATGTACGGCTCTCCAGGTGTCCTTTTGTAAGCATAGTGGGCACAGAACAACATTTCTTTTTGATATGTACTGGTGGGCAAGATGAAGGTCTTGCAAGAGTAAATAGCTTCTGAGAGGTCAGTACAACATGTAATGAAGCACCCTATGACATATTTGCTATTTCTGTAAGACTGTTGGGATCCATAATGACACATCTTTCCACTCAACTCTACAGTTGTACTGAGTTCAGGACTTAGCTGAGGTTTAAGAGATGATTCCCCAAGGCTGATTTTAGCTAGGCAAATGTTGTTAAATGTGTTAACCTGTGTCTATATTGCAAGGTTCTCTTCCTAGATGGAGGTAGGAGTAGGCTGAGTGGTAAGGGTAAATGTTCCCTTCTAGACATAGCCTTGGGCTGGAGACTCAGTAATGGATAATTTTTAAATGAATAAGTTGTTTGAACAGAGACCAGATATGAGTATAATGATGTTAGGTACCCCTATTATGCAATTTATTTGAAATTAAACTGTCTGACATACCTAGAAAGACTGGAGGAGAGATTTGCCTGTACCAGATCATATAAATACAGCTGTTGACAATAGCCACTACTGAAGTAAAACCAGTACCTGTCAAGAGAACCTGCCAAGGTTCAGTCTGATTTTTATCAGTATCTTTCTGTGCATAACATACATTTTAAACACATTACATTCCTCAGTCGTATTATATAAATCAGTAAGTCTGTTAGTATATCTTCCCTCATTTTTTTTCAGAAAGATAAAGAGAAGTGACTGTAATGTGAAAAAAATCCAGTTTAAAATTACCAGAATATCACCATTTTGCTACATGATTTACCTCTGAATGATCCTGCCCTTGTTTCTGTTTCCATAACCAGAGCCATTTGAAGATGCTCTCAAGAATCAAGCATCTGAGACTATGTTGAAGAAATCTATCTCCATGGGATGCACCAGTCCTCCTTTATCCAAAGCAGCTGTCCAGACTGAAGCTGAAGAGCTGAGTTCAGAGCCATGGTATCAAGGAGAGATGAGCAGGAAAGAAGCAGAACAGCTATTAAAGAAATGTGGAGATTTCCTTGTGAGGAAGAGTACCACGAATCCTGGCTCCTATGTGCTGACAGGCATGCACAAAGGGCAAGCCAAACATCTTCTTCTGGTGGACCCAGAAGGAACTGTAAGCACTGACTCCTCACTAATAGATGAGGTTTCTGACTCCACACATTTTCTCTAAATGTCTTTAATCTTCTTTGCAGCTTATTCCCAACTGATCATAAGCACCACCTCATGTCTCTAATACGCCATCACCTCTCTAATTCTCTCCCTGATGCCTAGCAGAAGACCTAGTATATGATTTCTGCACATTGCAGGGAGCCTTAGGGACCTGGTTCCCAGGCAAGTTCACACTTTGACCACTGCTGTGTAGTCTTGGTCCCAAGTGCAGCTAAGCCACTTCAGCATTCTTGCTAAAGGAAGGAGGTTTGGCTAGCCTGCATGCTGGCAATTTCCACTTGACATCTCTGTTAGCTGGGATATGGACCAGGCCCTCTGTGTTTTCCTGCATGTATGCCCAGGAGAGAACTGGGCTAAGCCTGCTCCATCTCTTTGCTGCTCAAAGACTCCCTTAGCTGATGAAGGGACCTTCCTCACAGCAGGATGGAGGGGGCAAGGGAGCTCTAGTTTTCTGCAGCTGTTCTGTCCTGCTTCTGTGGAGGCATAATCTCGTCAGAGAGATTGAAATAATTGTCATGAGTTTTATTCTTGGCCCCTGGTAGCTGCAAGTGGGGAACTCCTTTTCCTCTCTAAACGACAACTTTAGATAACCAGCCCCAAGGTAAGTGAGAAACTCCCATAAAGGAGTTGGCCTGTTGGCATCTGAGCTGAGAAAGCTGTGGCAGAATTATGCCAGTCCTGCAGAGTCTGTATTGGAGCGGTGAGGAACGCCCATTGTACTTGTTGCAGTTAATTACATTTGCCACATGAGGCCAGTCAAAGGATGGTTTTGCACTTTCGAGGTGCCAGCTGCCTAGTCCTGCATTTCATGGGTACATCAGCCCAGGAGAGCGACTATACACTTCTTGAGGGGCAGCCTCCATTGCTAAAACTTGCCAACAGTTTTGTGACTCCTGCAACAAGGTCCCCTAATTCTCTTTTCAGCAAAAACCCACGAGTAACTGTTCCAGGCTACTGCAAGTGTGATGTGGCAAGTGCAGGAATGCTGTGTCCCACCGGCAGCTCTGCTGCAGTGCTGACTGGCATGGAATACTCAGGTCCTGTGATGACTTCCAGGGCATTTTTTTTCCTGCATAGGTTGGAGGGCCCCCCTCCATCTTTGCTGCACTGCCTCTAGTGCAGCTCTAATTTGCTGACCTCCCTGGTTAGGGACCTGCTTGTTATCTGTACCTATCTCTTCCTTCAGCCTGCTTGTATCATCATGGCCCAAATGGCTCTGAAATGCCTTGCTCGGGAGGCACTGTTCCAGAACAATGATTTTCTTCAACTGCAGTTAGTTACAGACAGCTGTGCTGTCTGTACGATTTGTGAGATCCTGACATAGCTTCTGAGCAGCCCTATTTGCAACTTGTCAAAGTGGAGAATCATCAATAAAGTGCCAATGTGCGGCCAGCTGACAGCGTGCCAGTGGCTTGCATTTCGTCTGCGTGGTCTCAGCGTGATTGTTCTTAAAAACTGATTCACACAAATGTTGCCTGAAAATTAATTTCACACACATTACCAAGTGACACGTAACAGGTCTTAAGGGTGTGTTCTCAGAGCAGAGTTAACTGTCAGTTGCTTCTGTTCTCATCTGGCTAACAAAAAAGTAAAAGAGGAAAAAAGATCCCTTGTTCAGGTAATGGATGCTTAAAATGGAGGACTGCATGATTTTTCTGGATGTAGAATTAGAACTCTGGTGGTGGTAGAGTGTCTAACTTACAATAAGAACATCTCAGAATATAGCTAAATAAAGTTACTGCTTTTTTAAACATGCCTTTTCATTCTGAAAATATAGTTTGATTTTAGAGAAAGTGACATTTCAAAGCAGTATGCCTCAGAAATTGGGAGAGCCTGTTGGTTTACTTCAATGACATAATTACGTGTAGACTTGACCAGATGGCATCATATGCCATAAAAGTTATTTGTTTCCTTTTTATTTTACTCTGTGACACCCTGTGTTAAGCTTCTAGCAATTTTTCCAGAACTTAATGTTGAAGACTGAATTATTTCAGAAGAAGTGTCCACCGCAGCGTAAGATGACTTTTGAAAGTTTTAACACAAGTTGTTCTTTCTTCCTGAGAAAAGTTCAAGGAGAATAGATGAGATTCGGTACTCAGAGCAGTGCTCACAGGCATTTGCTCGAGGCAGTGTAGAGCCAGCCTAACACAAGTTTTAGTGCAATGTGATGTTTGCTTGAGTGGACCTGTGCTCTGCCATAGCAGCTGTATGCCTAACTCATTTGAAACATAGGAAGGAAATGTTTTGTGAACCTGCGGCTAAATAATTAGAGATTGCTTTGTAATATAGGTTAGTTTTTGGCTTCTGATAATTTTGACTCTTTCATCCTGCAAGATCAGTTTACTCCTGTCATGGTGTAGTATTGTATACCAGCAGGATGCCGGTACAGAGGGCATTTTTCTAGCCCATGTAACGGGCTAGAAAAATGATGTTTCCTGCCCTGAAGTTTTTCAGTTCCAAAGGCACAGGGATGTACTGTGCAGCACAGGGCAAACCCAAGCTAAGCACATATGGTGGCTGGATCACTTTCTAGGAAGGGAATTTTCTAGTAGCCAAAGAAGAAGGTCTTAAAAAAAGCACAAAAATACTGAGGTGCACAAAGAAACTGGATTCTGACATACCTGGCAGGATAGCTCTTTCTAATTAAAAATGTACAAGCACCTAAAAGAAGTAGGTGGTCCCTTGAAGAAGAAAAATTGATCTAAAAAACTGACTTACAGTGAAACAAAATCATGTACAGAAAGTTTTCAAGCAGACCTATTCAGAAAGAGTAATAAGAGTAGGCTGGTCCATGGAATTGCATGTAAAATATCTGTTTAGTGAAAATAGAGGGAGTAAGATATAAAACAGAAGCCACACTGGATAAGTGCCAAATTTCCACCAATTTTAATTTAAGAGGGACCAGTCTCTAAAATATTATTATGGTATTTTTTTCTTAGACAATTTTAGTGTGAAGTTAAGGGGAAAAGTATCTTACTCTTTAATCTATCTTCTTGCATCCTTTTTTTTTTTTGAAGGTTCGTACAAAAGATCGTGTCTTTGACAGCATAAGTCATCTCATCAACTATCATCTTGAGAATAATTTGCCTATAGTTTCTTCAGTGAGTGAACTCTGCCTGCAACAGCCTGCTGAAAGAAAACACTGACTCCAGATAACTGTTTTAGTTATTGCAGCTTGCAAGCTTTAATGGTAGAAATGGCAGATCTGAAAAGAAAATATACATTTAAAAAAATGCATATTCACATATTCACATACATTTCACAAGTATGTTTTATTTAGGTTTAAGAAGCCCCATTTCATATGGTACACTTGAACATTTTCAATGCTTTCTGTGACATGAAATCACAGCAAAAGGCTTTCTTAAAAGTAATTTCAACAAAATTGTTCAGATTCTCTAATGTGAATGTTGATAGTGTATATACACATTATATATATAAATACAGTATATATTTATATTTTTCAAGTCAGTCTCTTGACAGTATAAAACTATCTTCTGTGCCATGTGTTTTTACCAAAAGAAAAATGACAATTGTGATTGTTCAGATAAAAAAATAGAATTCAGCAGTCTCAATTTCTTGAGAAATTTAATATTACAAATCTTATTTCTGATTTTACCTAAGAAGCACAACTATGGGGATTACAGATGGATTATGCTAGTTAACCATGGAAGGAATCTGATTTCAGTAACTAGTATTCCAACTGAGAAACTTAAGCATAAAAAGTTTTTTAAAAGCATTATTCAGTGTCACTGATATCAAAAGGATTTTATCTTTCTGACGTCAAGTTTGAATTCTTATATGATGCTATTTAAAACATTTGTATCTTGCTTTAGCAATGATTTGGTGTGATCTCTCTGTGTACGAGGTGTGTGCTTTGATTTTTCTAATGATATTGTAACAATATACTGTAACTTTAATTTATTAATCTCAGTGCTAAGGTTATTTGTAAGTAGTTCTCTGCTTATGGTGAAGATCTAGGTGTCCTTGAACTAACAGTCTCAAATGAGATGTTGCATAACGATTAGACAAGTTCAAATAACTTGTGTTTAACAGGCTTAATACAAAATGTACATGACTGTTCAAAGACATATCTGAAAAATCTTTTCTTCTTATAAGCAGTGAAAACTGTCTGAACTCAGTGGTCAGTTTTGCAAATGATGTCACTTGCATTTACTTGCCAAAGCATAACTTCATTTTGGCCTTCAGCAAGTGATAGGTATTGCAAAGACACTGTTTTTTTCTAAATATCAGGTTTAAAAAATACACATACAATAAAGATGCATTTCTGGCAGAAATGCCCTTGACTTTTGGTACTTGGAAATGCTTTAAGGGATGTTTGTACTGTTCACATTTAAGCATTATATAAAGTTATTTTCCCATTCTATGAATCTTATTATGAGTCAAATTCAATAGAGACAGTTCCTGTAAAGGCAATGCTTGTGCCAGAGTCAAGATTTAGCCTTCAGCAACCAAAGGTCTTCTCTAGCACCAGTCTCTCAAATCAAATCTTCAGACTTGATTCATAAAAACTCAGCAGGGTAAGTCTAGGTTAAGTACCTGCCTACCCTGCAGTATACTTAAAGTTACATTTGGTTCTAAGAATTTGCTAAGTTTAAAAATCTTTCAGACCATAATCAAACTGACTGAAGAATTCACTAAGAATATATTCAGGCAGAACTATCATGTCAAAATTCTGAAATAATTTTCTTGTACCTTCTGATTTTAAATATGGTGAAGTTGCAACTTGAAAGTTTGATTCTGGGTAATCTCAAAACTGAAAATTATTGATACACCTAAGACTAATCATGTAATCTGTGCCTATGTAAAAATACACTCGATTTTGTAATTGAGACATCCAGAAGCCAAACTAAGATATTAGTGAACCAAATGCTTGTGATTAATTTTACTGCAGATAGTTATTATTTGATATTTCTAGGTCTGAATGGGAGCTGAGAGCAAAGGAGAGTAACTAAATGTTGCATTTGAACCCAAATCAGTGTGGCACTGAGCTTAGTGTAGTTCTTAAAATTTTGTTTTACAGGACTGGGAGTGGCAAGGAAATAGGAACAGATCTTGTATCCCAAAGTAGAATCCACCAAAATGACTTTATTTGGGAGTCTCAAAAAATGACTTTATTTATCCATGTCTCACCGTATTCCAGTTTGAATTATCTCAGTTCCCACTTCTTTTAATATATAAAGCTTGTTATTCCATGCTCTAACCTTCCCGTAGCCACATTCTGAAAAGTTTTCAGTGTGATATCACTACCTATAAGAGAAGGTGTCTTTTTTTTTCTTTGACTATTGCATATCATTTCAGTAAAAGTCTGCTGCATAATGCCCTTAGGTGTCTTCAAAAAGCCCACCTGCTTCCTATGTCAGTTTTGGATTCCTAAATATCCTGGAAAAATGTGACAAGATTTGCGTGTATGAATTGAAAGCACTAAACATACACTGAAATAAGTATCTTAATTTTTTTCCCACCGTCCTAGCTATAGCTTTAATAACTTAGCAGCCACTTAGCTGCATGTTTTGGAAATTAAAGCAGGTGTCAAGGAGACACAAAATGAAACAGCTTGACAGAAATACTAAATTTCCCAGACTATATTTCACAAACTCTGCCTCCAGGGAAATGTAGCTATTTCAGGCTGCTCTGTCAGCACAGCTGATTTGCCCAGCTCAGCATATCCAGTGGTGATGCAAAGGTTACATTTATCCTGATGAGGTGCAATTTGGTCCGAGATGGCAATAGCACCACTGCACTGTGACAGTGCCCTGCTGAGGCGATGGGCCAGCAGGTCCTGTCTGGCCACATATGGGGACATGGAGGCTTTTCCACATCACTGGGAGCCCAACAGGCTCAAAACTGTCCCAGAAAGAAGAGCATGTGTGCCAGTCAGTACTCCATTCGTGGATCCTGACATGTTTTTTGTCCTTGCCACTCTGGGTGATTTGGCTTTCCCCTTTATGAAAAGGGGAAGTAAACTGTAAAGCTGTTTGGACAGCAGTTCCAAACCAGTTGTCGTTAGAGTCACAGACCATTTTAAACTGATTTCAAAAAGAACTAACTGAGCCTGCTAGAGTGGCTGGGCTAATTTCTGAGGAGCCAACACTGCCACCAATTTTAGAGATGCCAAAGTAATGAGATAGATCTAAATGCTGAGAAGTTAGCTGAAAATCTGATGACTGACAGCATGATAATGTGAGTCTTTTAGTGTTCACCTTTGGTTTGGAGTCCCTTACTTTTTTTTTTTTTTTTTNACTAGACACTTGCTTGTGGTAATTCAGTAGCATGACTCCAAGAAGTGGGATTTTACTGAAAGAAAAAAATTCTAGACTCAATAGAAATCACTGAGATTAGGTGATATTATGGTATCTTTTGATGTTTTCGCAACAAATAGCTGAGAAGTCAGAACTGAAGCTCTAAATATTCTGCAAGACTGTCTACATTTGTTTTGAGTCCTATCTGATTAACAGTTTTGATTCCAGTTGTGTTGCAACTATAGGAACTAATGGCAATGAAAACATATTCAATGCCTTTAAACAAAGAACATTTGTATGTGAACCAGATGATTTTGCAGATCTAGACTAATTATTAAGTTAATAAAATTCATCCAGTGTTGCTGGCAGTGATAGGCTGGACATCTAGATACAATCATGTTCCCAAACTTTCAATTATTTCAGATGCTTCAGAAGCAATGAAACCTGAAAATGTGGTTTGAAAACTGAATTACCTTCTGACAAATGGGAATTTGCTCAGTGAGGAGTCCCAGCTTCCCTTTCCTTATGCAAGAAGAGAATGTTCAAACTAACCATGTCTAGCTGGTCACCATATGAGAAGTTGCAATTTCCATGGCTTAATGCCTGCCTTGCTGCCCAGGGCTTTGCACACACAGTGGGGGTACAAAGTCATACCATAGTTTCATTCCACTTCACTTCCTACAGGGTTCACAATGGGAGGTAACACTGGTTCTTGCCAAAACATCTCTCCCAGACATGTTCAAGAAAAGCTTGAAAAAAGGACACAGTCCTGGGACCAAGATGAGTGCAAAATATGCACTGTCACTGGACCAAAATGTTTAACAGTCTGGTAAATATCACCTGCCAGCACTAAATTTTCTATAGCCTATATTCATACTTTTTCCACACTGTGGAATAATATACTCACATTTCTTATCACCATGGTCCCCAAGCATCATGTGCAAAAGGATGAGGAGAATTTTTTAAAAATTATACCACAGTGAGATTGCTGCTGGCCCATCAATGCCAGATGCCAGCTATAATGTATTAATAATAGAATTGATGCATGTTTAGATATTTGTCAGTAGCTTTGATAACCAGCAAAGTTTTGCACCTTCTAAGAAATTTGCAGATATAAGGGGGATATTTGGAACTTGTGAATATTCTGAAAAAAGGTTACAAATCCTGCTTTCAAAACTTTGTTCTTAGCTTCCAATGTTTATCTGAAGTAAGTGGTAGAACCAAGAATTTATATTAAGTAAACCATAATCCATATTTGCATAAATAAAGTCGAAGCTGAAGTAAGAGACATACTTCCCATTTTATCTTCCAGACAGTTTCAAAATACGTCTACATACAGTCTAAATTCAGATATACTTTAGTGTACTGTCAAAACCACTTTGACTTACATGGTCTTTTTTACCCCAACTGAGGTTTGCACTCTTCACAAATCTGTATGTGTTCAAAGCTGTCAGGATGTGGGAGAATTTCCACTTGATGCTCTGTGATCAGCTGGTCTTACTCTACTCACTCGCACGCAGTGTCTGTGGACCCTGGCCAGATCTGCATTGGAAGCAGCGGGAATAAGGGCAGGCCTGGGGAAAAGATAGCTTGGAGATACAATTTGCCTGCAGTTAACCAGAGGCTTGGATAGAGAGTGAAAAGCTGTCTTGGGAGAGAAAACTTCAGGGATAAGAAATGTGAAGCCTGGAATCATGAGCCAGTAGGCATTTAAGCCACTAATGAGAATAGAGAGCTGTTGCCAAATTATAAACATGCTAATTGGTTGATAGAGTTAAAGCAGAACCTCTGGGGATACAAAGCCTACTGCTCATCTCTTATTGAGACATTTATGTTCACAAGCCCTGATCTGTTCCTCTGCACACTCTGACGTAAATATCTCCTAAGGCTTCCAGGGAGAAAAGGCAGAGCAGGGTTGTTTTTGTTTTTTTTTTTTTTTGTCTCAGTAAAGGGGATAAGATTTTGGAGCTATACATTTCTAGCAAAAGCATCATATAAAGAGTGTTTAAACCTTGTTTGACAGCAGAACAGGTCATGGAAACCAAAGGAAGAAAGAAACTAGAACCTGGTGACTCATCCTGCTACCCCACTGTGTAAAAGACGGTGCAGATGACTCAGAAAATAAAGGTAGCCTCAGAATTTGAGATTAAGATGCAGATTTACACTTTATGTAGCTATCATGAAGATCAAATACAGTCCAGGTCAAATGAAAGCTTTTTCCAGCAGTTCTCCTTTTTCTTCCATGAGGAAAAAGACACCAAACACATCCAGGCATAAATTAATTCAAAATTAAGTGAAATTTTCTATTAAGTGAAGAATGTGAAGATTATAATTAGTATATATTTGTGTCCTTTTTGTCTGGATTGGTGTGATAACTGCTTCTCAGTAAAGTCCTGCAGAGTTAAAACTTGAAAGAAGCTAGGTTTCTTCTTTCAAGGTAAATGTTTTTCTTTGCATTGTGTGGGCAGCAACAAAACGAAAAAGTGACTATTTTGCTGTAAAAGGGAGTTTTATTGTACAATTGTTATTTATTAATATTTATTACTTTTAGAAACATTTTTAACTGAGAATTGCAGGAAAAACAATGTATGTGGAAATATTGTGATAATTTATATTCCTAACCACTTTTGTGAATCTCAAGTTTTTGCCTCTCTGCTGACTGTGATATTCTAGCTATAGAGACAAATTTTGTCTCTGAGGAACTCCTTGAGCAATGTAGTTTGGAATATAAGTGTCATGCAACTGTTTTCTGATTATTCGGTTTGTATGTGTTTAACCAAAGTAATAAAAGAGTGAGCACTATTACTAGATTGAAATGCATGTAGAGTGGGCTTGAGTCTGTTCTCTTATGTTCAGGTTCCTTAAAGGAGTTTGGTTTGTTGGGTTTTGGGGTTGCATATTTTGTAGCAGAATAAGTGCCATTCCAAAAGGTTTACCTGGATACTGAATATTAGTAAATCAATTAATTACTCAACCCAGTAGAATCAGGGACGAAAAATGTCAGAGGACCAAATGGCACATGAGGAGCTGGACCTCAGTTACACTGACCTTACACCACCACAGGAGCTCCATGTACTTTGACAGAGAAAACACATGTGTTTGTTCTTAACAAATACTATTTTCATGAATGCATGTAAGCATTAAAACAGTCCCTCCTTCTGAGCCAGATGATGTCCTACCCTCGAAAGGTAGCTTTCCCACTTGGCACACTGAATAGGTGAGAACAGAAAAGGGTACTCCACTCCATGATGTTTCTGTGGAGAGTGACTGCAAGGACAAAACCAGACACTTTGTGTGCTGTGGACAGGACAATGTCTCCACGTCAGCAGGAAGCCTAGCTGTGCTGAGCTCTAACCCCAAGCCTCTTCCTTCACTGACAACGTGTCTTCTTGCAAAGGTCTTTCCTTCCCTTTTGACCACTTGGAGAAAAGCTGAGCCTAAGCATGCCCTGGGAAGTTATGCTGCTCTTGGGGAGAAGAAATGCAGCTCTGAATGCATCAGGGGCACCTGATTCTGCATGCCTCTGCAGGGAGCCTCCAGCCCTCTTCAGGTGCTGGGGGGCCTCAGGGCAGCAGCAGAAACCCCCAGTCACTGCTGCTGTGCCTGGCCCCCGTGAGTCTGGCCACAAGAAGGGAGTGTCTCCAGGCCCAGCATGGTCTAGGTTCCCAGCTCCTGCTGGGATTGTCCTTAGTTGCGTTGGCAGGTGAAATGGCACCCGTAGGTGAACACCAGCACATGTCCTCTCAGCAGCAGCTGACTGCTCACTTTTAGGACCCCAGATTTTTGGTATCTGGCACTTCATACATGGTGTGTTTTCCATTTCCTTACTAGAGCAGCTGGAAACAAGCCTTGAAGGCAGCACAAACCTTCACTACAGTCACTTCTTGCAAAATGTCCCTTCCCAGGGAGCAGCCGTACTTGGCAGAACTGAAGCAGACAGCCCCCCAAGCAGATAGGCCAAGGGACTGACCCTGCTCCCAGAAAACAGGGACAAAGCCTTCCTCCAGCCCTGGGGATGGTGGATGCAGAGCCTCCCACCCTCAGCTGCACAGCGTTCACAGAATCGTATAATATCCGAAGCTGGAAGGGATCCATCAGGATCATCAAGTCCAACACCTGGCCCTGCACAGGACATCCCAAGAATCACACCATGTGCCTGAGAGAGTTGCCCAAATGCTTCTTGAGCTCTGTCAGGCTTGGTGCTGTGACCACTTCCCTGGGGAGCCTGTTCCAGTGCCCAGCCACCTTTTCCTGATATCCAGTTGAAACTTCCCATGACTCAGCTTCATTCCATTTCCTCGAGGTCTGTCACTGGTCATGACAGTGAAGAGGTCCCCTCCCCTCATGAGGATGCTGTAGACCACAATGAGGCCTTCTCTCAGTCTCCTCCAGGCTGAAAAGACCAAGTAACCTCAACCACTCCTCACACAGCTCCCCCTCCAAACCCTTCACCATCCTCATGGCCTTCTGTTGGGCATTCTCCAATGCTTAATGTCTTTTTTATGTTGTGGCGCCCAAAACTGCCCCCAGCACTCGAGGTGAGGCCGCCCCAGTGCAGAGCAGAGCAGGACAATCCCCTCCCTTGCCCAGCTGTTGATGCTGTGCCTGATGCACCACGGGACAGGGTTGGCCTTCCTGGCTGCCAGGGCACTGCCGGCTCATGTTCAACTTGCCAGGGATCAGGATCCTCAAGTCCCTTTCAACAGTGCTGTTCTCCAGGCCTCCCATTCCCCAGTCTACACACACAACCAGGGCTCCCCAGTAACAGGTGCAGAATCCAGCACTTGCTCTTGTTAAACTTCATATGCTTGGTGATTGCCCAGTCCTCTAATTTGTTGAGATCTCTCTGCAGGGCCTGTCTGCCCTTGAGGGAGCTGGCAGATTCCCCCAGTATAGTATCATCAGCAAACTTACTTAGTATTCCCTCAAGTACTGCATCCAAGTCATTTATGAAAATGCTGAAGAGCACAGCGCTGAGGACAGGGCCCTGTGGAACCTCACCAGTGACAGGTCCCCAGTCTGATGCCACCCCATTTCCTGTAACCCTTTGTGCCCAACCCATCAGTCAGTTGCTCACCCATTACACAATGCATTTATCCAGCTGTGGGCTGGACATTTTGTCCAGAAGGATGTTGAGAGAGACATTATGAAAAGCTTTGCTGAAACCCCAAAAGATTACATCAAGGGAAGCCTCCCTCGATCGAGGTGGGTTACCTTGTCATAGAAGGACATCATGTTTGACAAGCAGGACTCTTCCCTCTCATGAAGCCATGTTGGCTGTGACTGATGACTGCATTGTCCTCCAGGTTTTCAACACCTCCCAGAATAATCTTGACCATGATTTTACTGGGCACTGAAATGAGAGTGACAGGCCTGTAGTTTCCAGGGTCCTCCTTCCTGCCCTTTTTGAAACTTGGGACAATGTTGTCCAGCTTTCAGCCAGCTGGGACCTCTCTGAATTCCCAAAATCCCGTGAAAATCACTGAGAGAGGTTTTGCGATGACATCAACAGCTCTTTGAGGATTCTCAGATGAATCCCATCAGGCCCCATAGATTTGTAGGGATCCAGCTGGAGCAGCAGTTCCTGCACAATTTCAGGGTCCACTGGGAGTTGATCATTCTTGCAGTCATGGTCCTTCGAGCTCAGGGCACTGAGACCCCCTTGGTCTGTCATCCATGTTGAAGACAGAGGCAAAGACTGCATTAAAGACCTCTGCCTTGTCCATGTCCCTGTTTGTGAGGTGACCATCCTTGCCCTTAATGGGCTGATTTTACTTCTAAGCTGCCTTTTGTCACTGATATTGAAATAACTCTTTTTATCGTCCCCCACATTTCTGTCAGCTTCATCTCCAATTGAGCTTTGGCCACATGAATTTTCTCCCTACACTGGCAAACAGCATCTCAGTATTCTTCCCATGTCACCCAACCTTGCTTCCACTGGGCACACACCTTCCAGTTTAGTCTCATTTCCAAGAGAAGATCCCTGTTCAACCAAGCCAGCCTTCTGGCTCTGGGGTACTGCCTTCAGACATAACAGCCAGAGTTTAAATGAATGTTTTCCACAGAAGGCCAAAACCTTTCCACAGGTCTTTGAAAAATGACTGCTACTTGACACCTTTAGTTTAAACGTTTGCGATATTTTATTAGATGTTTTCAAAATGCTTTTGGTCCCTAATGAGTTGAAAACACTAAGACTGTTGGCAATAAAAGACTCTTGGAAAGCAGATTGTGAAAACCTTTATTTTCTCCATGGGTGGCTGGATTTGCATTTATTTCATAATCCATAATCAAACAAAATATTCCAATTCATGAAATAATAGTAATGAAATGTTAGTCTCCTTTGTAGCCTTTGCTCCATGTAAAACCAAATGGAAAGGAAAATCTAATTTGGTTTCCTGTATGTTCAAATCAGCCTAGATGATAAAAGGCTTAGATTCTAGAATGTGTTTGGAGGAATTTTCTAATATTTTAGGGTAAAAGAAGATATTCTTCATCTTTTTCCAGCTTCAAGGATATGTCATTTTCCTGGCTGTTTAAGGTCCACTGCTGTTAAATCCCTGACTTGTCCTAATTTAGAATTCTGCTCTGAAATCTTCCACAATCTATGCCTTATATACTACTTCCCAATGGGATGTACTCACTGAAGATTGTATTGACAACAGGCTTTTTTCTCTTCTGTCATAATTACATTGTAAATTGTATTATCAATGTTACATGTGAACCTATGAATCTTGGAAACCTGCTTCAAGTACAGCAGGGTAGTGAACTAACAAATTATCCCCACAGCTCCAAAATAAGAGAAGGAAATCCAAGTAGAATTAAATGGTTTTGTACTGACAAGCAATCACACGGCCTTTAGCAGTGGAGTTCTTTGCTTCACTTGTACCTTGCACCAACACTGACAATAGCTAAGGCTAGAATGCAGATATTAAAACTCACTTTTATGTACGTTTTCTTGGACTCTGACAGTTAAAATTTTTTCTTTATTTTTCACCTATATAGCAAGAATCATGTAACATCCTTGACCTGAGGGTTGGTGTGGGTTCAGCCACCACGTTTTCTCAAACTGTTGTGTTCCTAGGGCCTATCGGCTCTACAATAGCAAGGAAGCTGCCATGTGCCACCACTTTGGGAACTAACACAAGTATACAAACATTTTAGCTGGCAGTTTTAAAAGCCACAGCTTCAGGGGAGAACTTCCACAATACAGCCCAACAGCAATGAAAAATCTAAAAACCTAATCAAGCCATGGCAATGCAATGCCACCACTTCTATTTCTCATAAAGCTACAGAGCCTGCAGCCCTTATTTACAATCCATATAGTTACACCATGCTTAGCTTGGTTTAGCTTTTTCTTTTTCTCTAAGTGCACTGCTTTTCAACATTTTTGGTAGAAATTATTTCCTATTTACTACTCTCTTTCACAGTTATTTCATTCAAATACAATTCTTCTTTGTTCTTATACACTTTTCTAACAGCATAAAACATTTACAGACTGTTAATTTGTAAAAGATAATCACAATGCAAACCTCTACATTTTAAAGGCTTTTGCTACATACAATACACAACTTATACACTATCCATACATGAGAAGAGTCTAATGCTGCTGCTTTAAATGATTAAGACCGGAGTAAAGCTAAGGATGAGCTCTTTCAGGCTGTGTATTAAAAAAGCCTCAACTACTTCTGATTGTGCATAAGGCAAGGTGTGTTTTGAGACATTAAACACAAATCTTTGGAAGAGCCCAATAAAGTTAGATGTATACATTCTTACTGAAAGACAATGGGAACTTGTCCCAGAATTTCCCACCAAACTCCACTGAAGCCTCCAGCCATAAAATACAGTTGATGGAAGTACAACAGGCCACCTCCATGGGGACCTGAAACCAGATGTCTGTGAAGTCTTTACTGCTCCAGGACTCAGGGAACGCCTTTGACACTGAACACCATCCTGTACTCAGGCTGGTAAATCAATGATGAACTACAAAGTTATTTTCAGGCTTCTCTGGAACAGCCTCTCAAAAGGTCGGGGCTGGGGCTCAGATCTTCGAGCTAAATAAACCTTCCTTCCAGATCCAATGCAGGGTTGGGTATAAAAGGAGATATGCCCTTCAGCATGATCCTGTTGTACTGCATCTTCCCTCTTGTATCTGGAGAAGTGTCTGGAGACAGTAGAAGCATAGAGTCCCACTGACAGAAAATGGGACATTGTCCCACTGGCTAAACTCCCCAGGGAGAATTTCTAACACAATCCCACACTGTGGTAGGGCCTGGAGAGGAAAGAAGGAACTCCACAGGAACCCACAGTGGTTCACTGCTTTCTGAAATGATACGTCTCTGTTTCACAACTGAAGGATCTCAGCTTAGGTAGTGCATTCACAATGTACACAGGTTTACATAGGTTGGACATATATTTTTAAATATATTGAAAATAGTAAGCAAAAATATATGCATTGAAAGAGCACATACACTTGTTACACATGTATTGAGGGATCACATTTTAACTACTTTAAATAGCAAACATATATATCCTCTCTCAACGGTTATTTACTACTGCTTACTTAAAATATGTTGTGAAATGCCACAGTGACAACTGTCATGTTGTCTTTCACTAAACAAGAAAAGTTTGAATAACAGTGGAAAAAATAAAAATACTGCATTGATATGACTTGTTAAAGTTTCTGACAGTTAAAAGCTACTACTTCATTTAAAATATCCCCATTGAAACGCATCTATTTGTACAATTAGTCACCTTACACTGTATACTGCAATACAATGTTTAGCATGTTGTAAACTTTTACCAATCAATGACTTTTTAATGAGAAATTGTACAAATATACAGCTATTTATACCACATACATATAAGGCCATTAACACAACAGCAAGATACATATAGAGAACTATAATCACCAACTTATGTAATGAATTCTTCTCCCAGCTGGCAATAACTGGGCTCATCTTCCAATTGTCAGCAGTCTTTAGTGAATGCTGAAGTTTCTAGAAGATTTTAGTGATGTCTTGCAAGATCAGGAGGTGCCAAATGAAGCCTTAGCATGCAACACCACTGTGGCACATAACGTCGCTGTGCATGGACTTTGTCCTGGCCACTGGGTAGCATGAAAGGCTTTTTCTGAATCAGGTGTGCTACTGAATGAACACCCAAAGCAAATGATTGTTGATAAATAAGTCCTCAAAGTTAAATAAATGGTTAGTGTTTTCCCCTGTGACTGAAGTGCATGAATATTTAAATTACACTTGTAGCTTAAACCTAAAAACCACAGAAAAATACTCGTCTCGAGGAGCCCTTTACTTACAGAAGTTTCCATTGTGAAATGAAGATTCATTTTTCTCAGCAATACATGAGGGAACATTAATTGGTGGGAAATCTTCCTTTGGCTTCTGGGTATTGCTGCTGCTGGATTTACTTCTACTGTGATCTGGTGTGGGCTGAATAGGCAAAGATCTGGCCACCTTGGATTTCACCAGGCAGCCACAAACAAGGCGAAAGAAGGCCCGACGCATTTCCTTACTGGCCAGGGTGTAGATGATGGGGTTCATTGCGGAATTGATGACGGCCAGAGCAATAAACCAGTGGGCTTTGTACAAGATAGAGCACTCCTTGACTCTGCAGGCCACATCGATGAGGAACAGGATGAACAGTGGAGACCAGCACGCAATGAAGACACTAACAACGATCACAACAGTCCTAAGCAGTGCCATGGACCGCTCCGAGTTATTGTGGTTGGTGACATTACGACTGCTGGACTTAACCAGTATGTAGATACGGGCATAAAGGATGACAATGGCGACCAAAATGGCTATGAAGATACTAATGCAGAACACAACATACTTTTTGGAGTACAGAGGCAAAATTGTTGAGCAATCTGGTAAGTTGTTTATACAGTTCCAGCCGAGGATGGGGAGGGCACCCAAGGAAATCGAAATAAGCCAGCATGTACCAATGAGGAGGAACACTCTGTATTTTTTATTTGCGTCGTAAGGCCTCATTTTAATCATGGTCAAATGCCGCTCAATAGCTATCGCTAGCAGGCTGAAAGTGGAGGCTCCCAGGGCAACAAACATGCTGCCTTCCCTAATGAACCAGATTGTGGAGGACAAGCTCAGAGTTTTCTTCCCAGACATAAGAATGTTTACTTTGTAAACAATCCCAGCTAAAAGATCACAGAGAGCTAGATTGCCAATAAAAAAGTACATGCGGTTGTGAAATTTATTATTTTTCCATATGGCAATCAACACCATCAAGTTTTCCAGGACTATGAAACTACATAGGATCAGAAATGAAATAGTAGGCAGGTCTATTTTATCAGTTGCCTTTTCCCTTAAAATAAGCTTTCCTGTGTAATTATAATGCAGTACAATCAGAGAGTCCACCTCTTCATTTCCTTGAGGGCTGACAAGAGCATCGGGTGGCATGGTAACTGCTGCCATCATTCGTCCCCTGATGGATGCTGGACGTTTTTTGTTCAGTATCACGAGAATATAGTTCCAATAATTTTCCACAAGAGGGAGATCAAGCCACGTTCCTCCCAATGCTCCTCTGGGCAGGCGTTGTGTATCCCCAACTCCAGCAAGCCTCGCATATTAATTCAGCGAAGTGGCTCTCAAACCAGGCTCTGAAAATAAAATCAACAAATGCAACATAAATATCACTGTTCTCCCATGTCACCCAGTGCTTAAGCTGCAACATACACCCAGGAGCCAAGGGTGAGGGACTGTGACTGATGGGGCACCAAGGTAAGTTCAGTCACAGCCTGGATGCAGAAATACAAAGGCAACATAGTGAACTGCTCAAAGGTGTTTCCCCCCTACAAAATTTCCATACTGAAAAACACATAGAAGAGCCATGAGAAGGACTAGCAAACAGACCCAGCAAGCTCCAGTGTGCACAGCAAGCAGCTCACTTCCTCTCAAAAAGACCTAAGTGTACAGTGCACTACCAAAATACCGCCCAGCCATCACTGCCTCCACAGCAGTAGGGCAAACTCTATGCTTTTTAAGCTTGTTCTTGTTTGCCATGCAGACCCCAGGTTGGAAAGACCCTGAGAAAGTTGGTGTCAAGTCTTGATGCCAGTGTGCATGTTGCCAACGCCTAAAATAACTTCCCACAGTTAATGGTACAAATTCACGCTATTTACAATTGAGAAGATGCTCTGAAAGCCAGTTATCATAAAGCCAATCCTACTTCCCATTCAAATTAGTTGGATTTCTGCTATCTTTTTTAAAATAAACATTGCAAGTCATATTTTTATAAGTGTTGTTTTTCTCTATGATTAATATTGCTTTTTCTTTCCCGTTGCGTAGATATACAGGACATATATTTAATTGGTCTTGGGTTTTTTAAAAATAAAGAATAGTTACACCAAATTTGTCTTTCTCAGAAATTCTGATTTCCTTTAAGTTACAACTTAGATTTACTTCAACATCTTCCCATGGACTTTGAGGTTCCATTTTCACAGCAGATCTTCCAATATGTCTTTTTTCAATAAATATCGGAAGAGATCTGCACAGCAAAAATATCAGATGTCAGAGGCACCTACTGTTTTACCAAAAATGTTGCAGTTTTGTTGCTGCATACTCTAATGACAATCAGTGCTCATGCCCCAAATGTATGCACTGAGGATGTGCAAATGGCCGATTTTTCACTTTTCTAAGAAAGCAAGGATGGGGATGAGGACAGCACTTGTTTCACGTGAATCAAATTTGTAATTTTTCTTTTTTTTTTTTCTGGGAAGGGTAAGAAAAAGATTTGTGCTGGGTGGGATGACACTTCTCATGGGCCCAAAACTAAATAACTTAGTTTAGGGAACTTTTTAAGAGCTACAGCTCCTGACCACAGCATTTATTTATTCAAGGGTCATGAACATTTTCCAAACACATTAAAGACAAAACATTCAAAGGACAGGTATCAAGGGAAGGAGGGATAGAACCAGATGGTCTTTAAGGTCCCTTCCAACCCAAACCATTAGCTGATTTTATGATTCTGTATACAGGCTTCTTAAGACCAGAAAAATGTGTGAGCCACTGCTGACCCAACAGACTGTTTTGGGCACTTGGGAAGTCAGAGGTGCATTTTCAAGTGCCTTCTGAGGATGAGGGGAGGAGCAAACCACATCCCAGATGAAAGTAAAGGGATTTAAAGGATGACACACACTCTATTTTCCCACCCTTCCTTTTCCTTGATTCCCTCCTTCAGCAAAGAAGTCATGTGATAAAAGCCTAGAGTGAACTGACTTGAATTCTTTAGTACATTCAGGAGGTTTTAAAATTACTTTCTGAGAAAATAATTCAATGTTTAGCCTTTGTTATTTCTCCATTCTAGTTCATAGGTCCAAACTACTTTGGTTGAACAGGCCCACTGGAAAGACATCCAAGAAACACAGTTGCTGCTTGGTGTCCTTTGTCCTTTTTTTACTCTGAAGACGATAGCAACCACCTCATTCCTTTCCCAGGAGCTGAACTGGGCCCTTGAGCTGTTAAATTCTTTTCTGAAGCATGGTAACAGTGAAGCTCTCAACAGAAAAACTTCACCTCAGCTAAGGTTCAGTGTAATTGTAATGCAGTTACAATCTGCACACTGTTATCACATAAAGTGCCACAGTCTTTCATTGTATTGGCTTACAACAAAATCCCGCTGTGTCCATATGAATTGCAAGTGCTTTCCACTGTAAAATAAACAATTACATTTGACTAGAAAAGTATTTGTTAATAATAGTTCAACCAGCAATACTCACCAGACTCACCAGATGACTGCCTGAGAGAATAATATTCCTATCATTTAAGAGAACCACATGCAACAAAATACATGTTTCTTTAAGTCATTTTCAAGTGAGTTGTCCCACTCATCTATCAAAGGGCAAATACATTTCTTTCTGTGAAGAGAATTGTATGCCAGACATAGGACTTTATCAGCCACAACTCAGCAGATGTAAACTGTCGTGACTCTACGAAAGGTAATGGTGCTATACCAGTTCCCCTGGCTGAAGGCAAGGATGATGCACTCAATCAGCAGAAATCATACAGTCTCTGCCATTGCTGGTAATTACTTCTCTTAAAATGATTATAGCAAACTTAGTATCACAAAAGTAAATCTTTGCCTCTGACGAGATAGTAAGAAGGCAATGAAAGTTGTAACATTATTATTTGCCAAGACTCTCACTGACTATCACACATTTGAAAGACATTTGAAAGTTAATATAAATAATAATGTAATAAATTAGAATTTATTTCCAAGTAATATCTTTCAGCCCTACTCTTCTTTTGTTTACCTTCTGCTTTGTAGCCAGTAATTCAGAAAGCACATTCTTTCTTTAACAATTAGGAAAATTAATGTTGGTTGTGCATTATAATAACAAGACAGCGATGGCCAGGTTCAGGATAACCTGTGTCACTGCTTTGTGACAGCTCAACAATTTACTCCTCAAAACAAGTTTGCCCCAGTCACATACTAGCTGCCAAGTATGGACCTCAGTTCAAAATATTTAAAAAACAACCTGAAGAACCTGTCTGTGGCATGTTGCTTTCCCAGCACTGCCATGGTTAGGTACCTCAGCATCCAGACTCTTGAAACCACTGGAAATGAGTTTTATTTTCTCTAAAGCAAAGAAGAGGATCCCTATTGCTGTACCACCAGGTACCACTAGAAGGATAGACCTCTTTGCAGTGCAGGGGCAGTCTGGCTGTACTTCCTCATGGATGTGCTGTCTAAAATTGTGATTGCTAAACTACACAAATTAAGGCAGTGGTACAATGTCAAGAGCCACAGTCATGGGCAGGACAATTCAGCTGCCTTCTCCAGCTATTTGGCAGACGTCTGTCATCCCAGCTCCAAGGATGGAGAGAGCAGTTGGGGTCAGCTGTGAGCACCAAGATATTGCCCATCCTGTGCAATCTCCTTGCCCACCACCAGCATGCTTTGGGGTTTCTCCAGTGGTTGGTGTAGTCTCCTGCAGAGGTCGAGGACCCTAGCAGGGTCAAGCACTCTTTCAAATTACAGCAGGGGCTCTTTACCATGGAGAACATCTCTAGGGTCCACCAGTGTCTGTATGGTCCCTCTGCCACACATGCCATGAAATAAGTAATGATGTGTGGAAGGCCACAACCCCTTGACCTACCCTATTGCAAGACAAACCTCCTCTGTGCGCTCCAACTGAACCACGAAGTGTTACAGGTAGAAACCCGGGGTCATAGCTCTCACTGGCTGCCCTAGCCTGCAGCTTTTCTCTGGGAATGTGTAATTCCCAGGGCCAGGAGGCAAACAGGGAGCCTGTGATAATGGAGATGCCAAAACCCTTCAGCAATCATCTCCCTCCCATACATCTCTGCTCTGTGTTTCCAGTGGGCTCTCTGGTTATGAGTCCCACGGGGAGCTGAGGGCTTTTACCACCTCATGAGTCACTAGGCACTTTGTATCTAACAGAAATAAGAAATTTCTGTATTCAATAAGTGAGCCAAACTGCTCTCAAATTTCCTGAAATCAAAGCAGCAAGTGAGAATAAGGTGAGCATAGGACTTGACCTTCCTCTACCTACTTTTGCTTGCAGAAGAACATATGATACCCTGCGTTCAGTACACTCGTAATTTCGTTGGAATCATATTTTCCTGTTTTCCAAGTAGCCACAAACAGACTTGACCAAAGAAACCAGATGCCCCTTCACCACCACCACCCACACTGCAGTTCTCCCTTCTCTTCCATGTACAACAATACACTTTGGCCAAAAAAGAGAATTTTAAAAATGGCAAAGGGAAAGACAAGAATGCAAATCCGAAACCAAACCTTTTCTGTTTTATGTATCTGTAAGGCCTTTCCAAATGAAAAGTAAACACATGTAATTTATCAGGCACACCCTGGTAGTCTCATTAACAGAAAGGGCTTTTGGGAATAGCAGCACATTTCAGTACACATTTCCACTGAAATTAAGCTACGCTAGATGCAAATGAAGTTTAGACAATAAACATTTGCTACAGAAAAATGTCTTAGACAACTCAAAGAAACTTGAAAAAGATTTTTTCTTAAGTGGATGTACTGGCGTTTACAGCCTCTGAAAAACAAATAGTTACTTTTCTTGGCTTCTGGGTTTGAGACATCAGTTTGGATTTTGTAACACCGAGCAGCACACATGCACACCTCACAGGGGAGCTCCCGGACGGTTTAATTCGTGGCCGGTAAAGGGAAGGCACTCTGACTTCTTCCCCCGTCTCCCGGCGCTCCCGACCTATTCCCCCCACTCCAAACTTCAGTAATCGTTCTCAAAACTCCATTAGCTCTGCCGCCTGAGCCTGCCGGGGTGACAAACATCTTGTCTAAGTTACCCGACGTGTCAGCGGCGTGACGGTCTCACGCAGAGCACACCGCTCTACCCACGGGGTGCCAGGACCCCAGGACCCGGGCTTCCCAGGCGGCTCGCCGCCGCTCCGTGCCAGCCACCACTCCTTTACGCCACACCCCGAGCGCCGGCGTCCCGCTCCGGCAGCCGGGCCGGCACGGCTCNGCAGGACCGGGCCGGGCCGGGCGGGGCTGGGATCGCCCCGGCCCTGCCCCGCCGCCGCCGCCAATCCCCGCGGCTCCGCGCTCCCCGCAGCCGCCTCGCCCGGCTACCCTCGACCGACCTCCCGACCGCCCCTCCGGGCTTCTCTGGGTCCCCGCGTCCTCCCGCTCTCGGCTCCTGCCTCCGGCACGCTGCTTCCGCGGCGCCGTCGCCGCCGGACAGGCTCCGCTCCCCGCTCCGGCGGCCCCTGCCTGCCCCCGTCCCGTCCCGTCCCGCCACGCCTCACCCCGCCCCTTGGCCGCTCACCGTGCCCCGGGCCCGGGGGAGCAGCTCCCCAGGGCTGGATGCTGCCGGCAGGGCACGGCCGCGGGAGTAGCAGCGGGTTCAGTGCTTAAACGGCGCTTTGGGCAGCCGAGGTGAAAATGTGAGGCGGCGGAACCCACCGCCGAGGTGAAAATGTGAGGCGGCGGAACCCACCGCCGAGTATTTATAACGTCCGGAGGAATGCGAGGTGGAGGGTTACTCGGGTCGAGCGACCGGAATGTTCAAGTGAGGTTGCACCTCTGCTCCTCTGTTTCACTTTGTCCAGTAAAGCGACCTTCAGAGAGCTTGAGTCGAGAGGCACAGGGTAAAACATTCAGAGATTCTTAGTAAAAGTACTTCTGGTTTGACCCAGGACTGCCGATGACAGCGTGCTCCCGGAAAGGTACCTCTTGACAGAGTTATTGACCGAATAAAAGCAATCCAAGGATAGCGATAGGTACGTGGATTGAGCCAGTGACGGCAACAGCGCTCCGGAACAGAAGTTGGAACCTGGATCCCACAAGAGTCTTATTGAGATGTACTTGTAAGATGCTTGTGGGTACAGCAAATCTTTCTGTCAGAAGTGCATGTGACAAGCTCGCAAACAGGAGCACTACAGCAACCTTGCTAAGCACAGGAAGACGTGTAGGGTTGCCTATCATCTCACAGCAATCAGTGTTTTGCTTGGGAGCCTCCTGTCTGGACCTGAGCATCATCACACTTGGAGTCATGCCATGGGCTCGGCTGTCAGGTTGCCTGCACTGCTGTTCTACCGGGAAGAAAAGTCCTGGAAGAAAGCAGAACTAGGCTTTTTATAGCCAGGAGTTTTAACTGATGTAGCAGAACAAATGGTTGTTTCTGTGACTGCTTTTTATCTTCTGAAGAGGAGTAATAAAACTCTTCTGGTTTAGGATGTCGGTAGGAAATAAGGACTACACAGAGCAAAATGGTGGTAAAATTGCTTCCAAGCTGATGGACCAATGGATATGGCCCCACTTAGCTATGGATAGGACTGTACTGCAATCTGTAGTGGGCTTAGCCTTATCTCCTGTCCTCCCATTTCGTGTGCTTTGTGAAAGCTGCTCTCTTGTGCGGAACAGAAGAGGAGTGGAAAACTCCTTCCAAGTCACATAAAGGTACACACCACTTTTTGGCAAAAGGGAGCTCAGGCTTGTGAATCACTGCTCTCCCATTTCTCAGAAAAGCCTTTTTCTACAGATACCCTGAAAACCACCCCAGGAAGGTCTGTAATCCTCTTGGCAGCTCCTTGCTACACACAATCAAGATCCAGCTCTTGTACAGCGGATGTAAGTAGACTGTATCCTGGCTCTGTGTTCTGCTGTTTTTCCTTGTTATTTTCCCCTCTCTCCTTGTTTTTCCTTTACTACCTTTGGTTACTTGGAGAGGGAAGCCAGAAGAAGTAGTCACTCTTACCAAACTATCATGGATGAGGGGACGAGATACTGCCACCACAAAGATTTTTTTGGCAATAGTGCCAGGAGGTAGCAAACTCTGTCCTGCTGCCTGTGATGGTTTTAAATTGCCTTCAATTGGGCTTACCACCACCAGCAACCCACAGGAGCAGCTAACAACAAGACCCCACTACAGTACAAGGGAAGTGGTGTATCCATGGTGAGGATCAGAGGTTATCTCTGACTGAGACTTGTGGAGGTGTCTGAAACCACCTTGGCTGCAAAGCACTGTGAGCAACACAGTCCCACCAGTGAGCACAGTGATCTCATGCCCCAGCTTTCCTCTCCGTCATGGAACGCTGACTTCGCCCACAGCTGCTCTGCAGGGGTGTCTGGTTCATCAGCAGGCAGTGGTTTCTTCCAGATGCCTCTTGAGCCCTGTGGTTGCAGTGGCTGCTGATGTCATTGAAGGAGGTAGGTGGGATGATACTGAAGGGCAAGCTGAAGAAGCCACCCAGGAACGAAGAGCGGTAGAGAGTCCCTGTTCAGAGGCTGCAGGGGATTTGCCTGGTGTGGCATCTCAGGCCAAAGCAGCTGTTGGCAAAAACCTTCAGAAAGCTTAGCCTCTTCGGCAATATCTACAACCCACTGGTTCAATTCCAAATGTCATGCAACAGCCATTGAGGTACCCATGGAAAGCTGTCCATGAAGATCTCAACCTTAAAACAAATTATGTTTTTTGAGGTAGAGAGATTAATGACTAAGAAAGACAGAGAAAGAGAAGGCCAGGAGCAGTGATGAATTTTCATAGCAACAGGAGGTTAACAGCTCAGTTTTCTGGGGGTGAGAAATCCTTTCTGCCCTGGAAATTCCAGAGTGATTGGGCAAACAGGATGAATAATGGGAAAGCACTATTTGCTGATGTTATTGGGGGTATTTGACAGTGAAACTAAAACTGAAAACAAGATGTTCCCAAGACCTGGAGGTCCTGAATGACCTGCTGATAAAATAGAGTGTTCATTTCCATGCTGCTAAGTGAAACATAGAAAAATAACTCTAGTAATAGATGCACAAATTCATGTGGAGAGTTAATACTCAGAAGAGACGTCTTTGTGGATAGTCCTTAAAAAACAACTGACATTCATTAATTGTCAAAGGGGAACTGAATTCTAGGTATGAGTAAGAAAGGAAAGAAGAACAAAATGAAAACATGGTTGAGCTCTTCTGTGAGCTTGACACCTTGAGTACAATAAGTGTCTGCGCTTGCTTCATCTCCTGTTTTTTAAAACACAAAAAGGCAAAAAAGGCAACAAAACAGTTAGAAGAGTTATCGATGAAGGGAAAATTCAGGCTGGCTAGGGCTAATCAATGACCCCAAAAATGATGGAAGAAGCACAAGATGGAATACTTTAAAACACAAGGACACAAATTTTTAACAGCGTACTGTTGAATTGTGGAAACCAATGAATGTGACAGAAAAAGTGGGTAAACAAACTAGATGACACCACTTGGAGTAAAGAGCTGCCAATGGCTGTTAAATACAATGAGAAGACACTGCAGGGCATGATGACTGGGAGTCACAAGCAGGGTTGTGCATGATTCCACCTCCAAAGTTGCCATGGGCCGAATCCTGTCTGGGCTCTTCTCTTCTGTGTTGCAATTAAGTGTGGTCTTGACCAAGGAGCAAGCCATGGCACATTTTAAAGCATGTCTGATGCCCACTGTAGCAGGTATTGAAAAAAGGAGATGTTTCTGTAGGGGATTTACGCTGGGCATGGCAGAGGAAGAGTCGACAGAGGGACTCTGAGGGAGAAGGCTCAGCGAATGCCATGGGCTCAGCAAATGTCCTAGTGAAGTCATCTGAATGGTCCTGGGCCTCCCAGCACCCTGTGACTGCCAATGGATTTGCTTTTCTGACGTGGATTTTATGTGGAGAATAACTGGTTAAAGAAAGGGTATTTTTTTCCAAATGTGGCATTTGGTCCAATGAATGCAGTAAATAATGAATGCCACTGTTATAGATGGGTTTTCAGCACATGCTTTAAAGTTAGAAGAGTGGTTAAAGTGACTTCCATTTACAGATAGATAAAATATATAAATATGCAATAAAAGCTGAAGTTACCCTCAGATGAAAGATATTGTGGCTTCTCTTCAGACAAAACAGATAATGTTTCAAGATTCATATTATCCTTCTCATGTAGAAGTTACGATTAAGTCCTTGAAGAATCTCTTTTTTCTGTTAACTGTTTAGAGAATGATAAAATCTCTGTAATATCTGTCAAGATTATGCAATGTTTTATTAATGCATTAGTTTTAATTTTTTCATACTGACATTCATCCAATGCTTTACAGGTCTTTACATTGATTTACTTCCCTGAAGTTCCTGAAGAAATGCTTCATCATTTGGAAAATCAATAACTTATTTTGACTGTTTTGGTATGAAAGTTAAACAGTAGCAAGGCAATTTAAAAATTACAATTCAAAACAGTATGATATTTATCTGATTCTGTGATAGTATAATTTAGCTGTCTACTTTTCTACTGCTGCTGAACTATCTGCCTTATATTAACAGTTGCATTATGCATTATTCCAGCTAGAAGATGAAGAGCTGCACACAATTTTTTCGTAGCACCATTATTGTTCTTATTTCTGTGACTCCAGCTCGGTGTTAAAACAATATTAAATGTAATACTGTTTAAATTAGAAATCATTAAAAGATAAATAAGTTTAATTAATATTTTAATTGAATATAGAAAAAGAAAACCAAAATGGGAGAACGTTTATTTGGAGTGCTTTTAAATCATAATCTGCAATGATTGAAATACATTTGGATACTACATCAAAGAAGAAATCTGTCAATAATTATAAAATATAAGCAGAGGATATTCAAAAACTATGACTTCAAAAACTGTGACTTTTCTCACCTCCTGGTGCGCTTGTGTACCATGGCACACGCGTAAGTAAATACATGCTTATAGGACATATTTCAGTTCCAAGTTTTATATTAACTTCTGGGATCATGTGCTTAGCTAAGCTGAACTCTGTCTGCCTCTGCAACTGACACCCTCCTCTAGGGATAAAGGGGCAGATGCTCAGAGCATGGCCAGATATTTGTTGTTATTGTTAACATTAGGACTGACTCAGCTCAACATCCAGCACTGTGCAGATTGCACATGTTAAAGGAAAGATAGCTGTTATCGTAGCACTTCCAGCCAGACATGATGTAAAAAGTGAAATGCAGAGAAAGGAGAAGGAAATGAGTTCAGTCAAACAGCTCCTTGGGTTTCCCCGTCTGCATCCTACAGCTCAACACTCCAGACGTGAAGACTGTACGCCTACATCACTGTCTGAAGGCTTGTCCCTCCTTTCTTCTCTGCTCGTTATTCCCATCCTTCCCCAGTAGTTGCAGTGTCCTCCTGTGCACTGAGTCTCAGGGTACCAGAGCGAGGTGCCCAGGGTGACCCGGGCCAGCTCATGTGAACGCCACTGCTGCAGCATCACCCATCATCCACAGGTCCTGCAGAGCTCCTGCTGCCTGGGCTGCCTCCATGGAACCCAGTCCTGGTGACGGGCATTCCCTCACCCCTGCAAAGAGTAGGCAGAGCACGGCTGAGGCACGGTGCCCACTGCCAAATCCATGGCACAGCTGCACGCGCACCATCCCTGGAGGAGTGATACGCTTCCCTAAAACAGCATCACACGAAGGGATTATGCACATGCCCTTTGGAGCAGACTGACCCTTTTTCTTTTTTCAACTTTTAGTGAAACCAAAAGAGTGAGCTGAAAGAATGAAAAAACTCAGCAAAAGAGGCAAAAAAGTGTGAAGAGAAAAATGACAAACTATATGATCTCATTGAATTCATTCTAAATCAGCCAAATACCACTGTACGACTAAAAATAAAAATAAATTTGAGGGTTTTGAATAGAATTTACAATAAAAAAACAACTTTTAGTTAATAGAAAAGTTAAGCAAGCAGAGGTTAAGCATATGTTATCAAAAGAAGATGGAGATAGAATCATATCATGGTTTTGGTTGAACCTTAAATATCACCTAGTTCCACATCCACGGCCATAGGCAGGGACATCTTCCAGGTGACAAAGCTGCATCCAGTCTGGCCTTGAACACTTCTGGGGATGGGGTATCCACATCTTCTCTGGGCAACTTGTGCCAGTCCCTCACCTCTGAGTAAAGGATTTCTTCCTGACATGTAGTGTAAATCTACTGTATTTTAGTTTAAAGCCATTCCCCCTTGTCCTATCACTTGTAAAAAATCCGTCTCCATCTTTCTTGTTGGTCCCCTGCAAGTAATGAAAGGCCGCAATTGTCTTCTCCAGGCTGAACAATCCCAAATCTTGCAGCCTACCCTTGTAGGAGAGGGCCTGATCCATCTTTGTGGCCCCCTCTGGACTCTCTTCAACAGGTCCACATCTTTCTTTTGCTGGGGAGCCCAGAGCTGGATGCAGTGTTCCAGGTGGGGTCTCAGCAGAGCAGAGCAGAGGGGCAGAATCCCCTCCCTCCCCTGCTGCCCACGCTGCTTTGGATGCAGCCCAGGACACGTTTGGCTCTCTGGGCTGCAAGCATGCAGTGCCGAGGCATATAGAGCTTCTTGTTCACCAACACACTCAAATCCTTCTTGGAGGGATGAAACTATTTAGGAGTCTTGAAGGCCTGGGACAGGCCAAAAAAAAAAAAAAAAANAGTGGTGGGGCAGAAAAAAAAAAAAAAAAAAAAAAGCCAGAAAACAGCTAGGTTCTTGGGACATCTTGCTGAATACGGACCTCTTTTGGGACAGCACAAAAGCACAAAGCAAGGAGGTTTTTCCCTGAGTTTGTACTGATACAATATAGTGTCTGGAATTCTAGCTGTCTCTGCCATGAGACATTTATATTCTGAGAATGACTATGAGGAAAGAAAAGAGAAGTGGAGGTGAGAAGGCAAAGAATTAACATTTAAAAAGAGACAATAGACCTGACTTTGAAAGCCATTGAGAAATTCTGAGAAATTACCAGGGCTAAGAGGGGCTGAGAGAGCTCAGAAATGTTAAAAGTCTAGCATATGTATTGACTTTGTAATAATGACTCAACATTATAAAAAAAGTAGAAAACAAGCACTGTTCAGGAAAGAGCCCTAGACCAGTCACAGCAGCCCCTTAATGTTCTTATGCACTGCTCTCTTTGACATCTGTTTCCTTTTACACAGGAGATAAATTCCTCCCATACCACATAGCATTCCTTAAGAAGTGTTATTACTTGCTGAAACAAGAAGTTCCCCAGAAGCACTGCGTGGCACTGCTGTCAATCGGACTTTAAGAGCTTTTTAGGAGCTAATGGATGGCGTGTTTGTTGCTGTTTCACGGAGCTCGATGGCTGAAGTGTCACAGTAAGGGTCTGTGTAAATAATGCCCAGATGGCAATGTGACCTTGCAGGCGAGACTGAGGACTGTGTCGCTGAGTGGAGCAGGATTGCCAGTGGGAGATCTGAAGATGAGAGAGCCCGCCAGACGGTTTCACACATACCACCATGATGCCATCCATACCTGCACATAAGGTAGTGGCAAGTTGTTCTGAAGTCTGGGGTGTGTTTTTCACTGTTCCTGTTGAGAATGTCTGTGTGGCGTGAGGCAGCGCTGTGTGGTAACACCCACACTGTCAGCCAGACACCGGCAGCCGTACTGCTCCTCTGGCATGGGACACTCCTCTGTGGCTGGCTCTGCTAACTACTGCATATTCTTGGTGACATTCCTGGTGGCATCCTACTACCTCTGTAGTACCTAGTACTAGTACCGCACCTACTACCTAATCCTCTCTGTGTGATTCTCAGGGTTGTAACTCGGGCTCATGTCCTTACTGTGTGCTATACACTTAAGTTACTTATTTTATTAACTTCTTTTACACTAAGCCATTCTTTGGCTGGCAATGTACACATAAGATGAAATATTGACCTTTTTATGCCAACACAACACAGAGCTCCCCATTGATATTAAACGTCCTTGTGTTATTCCTATTTCTTAAGGTTCCTCTTTATCCATATCTTCTCCTTTGTGCACACTTCATCTTTTTATATGCCTTACCTTTTTCAGAATAGCAGGTTCTCCAGCTACTGAATCTTTTTTTCCTATTAAATTTCCCATACTAAGTACTCCTGTATTCCTACACACTTCTGTAACTCTAATGTCTTCTCTTAGGCTTGAAACCTCTGACACCAATCTTCTTTTGCCAATATTCAAACTCTCCATGCCTTCTGCCTGCTTCTTTCAAATAACTTTTCTGCTCATTGCTACTCTTTTAAAAGTCTTCAGAGGACAGCAATATTTAAAACATCAGTGGTACCAAAAATTATCTTCTTGTTTGTTTAGTGCTACAGCTTATAAGCTCCCAGGTGTCTGCTGGAGCAGGAACAAATTGCTTAAGTGTGATGGTGTCTATCAAACCTTGTCTCCAGAGTCTTTGGCAGAGCTGAAGGTAAATAGATGTGGAACTAGATGCAGTTCATGGGTCACCTGATATCTGAGGTGGTGGATCTCTGGCCTGAGGAGAAGCATTGCATAATTTCTCCCACCTCCAGAGAAGAGTAGGAATGTGTGTCTCCAGGGCACGTTATTTTCTGGGATGTTTTTGGAATAGTGTTATTTATGCCCCACCCATTGGCAAGCCTGGGAAGAAAAGGCATAATCAAAGCCTTATTTAGCTTAAATACAGAGCTCTCTGGTTCTGGAACACAAATCCTTCATTTGCATCTGTGCTGATGGTCATGTAGAGTGTGCGGACACAGAACAGTTACCAGTGGCATCGTTCCAGTTGTTACTGGGTAGCTGTGCATACCCTGAGGGGAGAAATGAAAAGGGGAAGTAAACACCCTCACTGCAGCAGGACCATCACTGCTGTAAGTTCCTGTAATACATCAGTGTAAAAGATACAAGTACATGTCTCAGCATCCATGGCTTTCTGCTGCATGCAATTTCAGATCTCTGCCTTGTTTAGACACCCTCTCCACTCGCCCCTCTGGGATAGGCAGCATAGGAAATGGAATGGCATAGGAGATGCAATGAGCCCAAGGTAGAGGGCTGCTTGCACATTTACACCTCAGTCCCAAGCAGCTGAAAGCCTCAGGAGCTCAAGTTAGTCTGGGAAGATCAGAAAGCAGAATCCATAGCTCAATATGATATTAAATTCAATATCTGTCATATTTCTCAGTATTTTCTTCAGTTTTCCCTGGGGTTGTGTAAAGGCCTGTAAATCTCACTGATGCTTTAATTTCCTACAAAGTATAGTCTCCTAAAGAAAACTGAGTAAGTTATACGTAGGAGAAAATTTTACATAACGAAATAAAGATGTAATAAGCTGTTTACATCTCATTCTGAGAGCTGTTTGATGTTTGTGGTAATTATTTTTCAAAAAGGACAAGTATACACTTAAAAGAATCTCTTATTTTTCTACATCATTGACAAAAATCAGTTTCTGCATCAAATTTCTACTATAACACTTTTCTGTGTATCTTTATATTTTAGTATTCATTTTCAATAGCTAATGAATAAGCTGTCATTACAAAAAAAATGGAGGGGTTTGATGTTACAAAGTACTCCCAGGGTCTGTGGGACCTGGGCCAGCACAAATTTTTTTAGTCAAAGACCAGTGTGTCTAGGAGCGGATGTCAACACACAGAGTTGTCATTTGGGCTGCGTGCACATCAGAAATCTTGTTCTGCTAAGAGCATATCAGATGATCTGCAGCATGGTATTTTATCTAACAGCAACATGGTATTTCAGGCTACAAGGGCACAGGCTCTCTGTACCAGACACAAAGAGAGGGATCAGTAAATGAATGACTGTATTCTGTGTTCATTTAGAGCACCTTGCCACTAATAATTCCCATGGAAGCTGTGCCTGCCCATGTACGCTTACACCGTGCATAGGGGATGGTGGCTGTGTGGCTAATCCTCGTGTCTGCATCAATCACCTTTTCTTTGTAAATGCTGGTTTCTAGCCATTCCTTTTCTTATAGGTCATTGTCTCATGCTGCCTCCAGACAGAGCTGTCCTTGTGCTGGAAGACAAAGAAGTAACACACAATAGTGGCTGTGGAGAAAAATAATTTGCAGCATTCCTGTTTGTTTTCAGACTTTGGAGATTTGTATAAGAATTCTGTCAGATTTGCACTTTTAAATCAATGTACAACTTTCACTTAATTTCCTCAGTCACTTTATGAAACAGCAAATGAAGTGTTATTATTCCCAGCTCTTAATTTGATTATGGTCCAGAAATGATGCATTCCAGCTCTGAATTGCTGGTCAAAACTTCAGCCTGAAGACACTGAAACTAATAGACATTTTCCTGTTGACTGGAGCCCACACTACCTGACTTCAGCACCTGACGCTTTGAAACCTACGTATGCAGAAATGCTTTTTGTCAGTGGCATTACCTGGATGTCCTGTGAATCAGGATTTTGAAGAGCAGGGAAAGACATAGGAAGGACTGGAAACGATCTGATGCTCTTTGTGGTACCTTCCTTCAACACAGCAGATTTCCAAGGACTCTGGGCAAGTAGAAATACCATTGAAAGAGTATTTTCTTCCAAGAAATCTCATCCATAATGTAGGCATACAACAGCTTATAGATGAGCTTTGGAAAAAAAAGTTGCATTATTTTGAGCGCTGTTTGGTGATTTCAAAATCTGTTTTGTATTAATATATTTACTTGTGTTGATTTTGTAGTTGTAGGGTAAATAGCTATGTTACTGAATTTCTCTGTGTGCGTCTTGTACCTTTTGCATTCTTCTCTTTGTTTCCTTTCACTGTGTTTAGTCAGTGGGTTGCCTTCAGATGAATCTGAAAACACCAACTGTTTCGTCACTAGAAAGTAGTTTGTGTGTTACCTTAGAGTGGTTCCTTAAGATCTCCGTAAGCAGAAGATTTCTATGAGAATAGTTTCTAATTATTCTTTTAAAGTTCCAGACAGAGCTGGATCTTTGTATAAATTTGTTCACTTGAAATTATTTACATGGGCATTTTTGCTGACGTTTTTTCTCTCTCAGCCATTCAAAGAGAAGATATGAAAAAATACGTTGCTTGTTTTGGAATGGAATCTGATGGATCTTGTGCCTCTTGCTCTAAGATTTTCAGCATATTCTTGCAGTCTTCAAGAGATATGTGTATGATAAGAAAGTGGTCTGTAATAACAGATACCAGAGGTGTATGAGGTTAGTGAGCTACCTAACATATAAGCCCTGAAGACACAAATGATTTCATTTTGGAGAATTTCTGTGATCTGTGCTTGCTGTCCTGCATTAACAAATGGTCATGCCGACAGTGGCTGATACTTTTACAGGCTTGTTAGGTGAGTTTTTTGTTGAACCTTGGTTATCGTCCTATCAGTTAAGGTCCTCTAATCTACGGCCAGCTTAAAATAGTGTGACTTAAAGTAGTTTGTTTGGTATGAATTCCTCCTGTTACAAGAGTGGAGAATTGGACATGATTCCCTAGCACAGAAGGAAAAGAAACAACACAGTGTCTTAATAGCTGTTGTGGAATGTGACATGATTCCAGGTATAACCATGTGGCCACTTGTTAGAGATAAGAGCTGAGAAGCTTTCCTCACAAATGCTATGCTGTGGGTCACAGGAGGCTGCAAAGATAAAGCATCCGCCTGTACTTCTTATACAAGGCTCTCTTCCTTCTCCTTCTCTTCCCCAGGAGAGCTGGAGAAATGCTCACTAATTTTATTTCATCAAAGAGTGTAGTCTCAGCAATATCCTCTTCAAGTGTCTTCTTACAGCAGTGAAGAGGTCCCCACTCAGAAAATGAGGACCAGAGTATTTGTGTAGATTAGATCTGTTTCACAGAGGGGGAAGGGATGTGCCGACCCACTCAGCTGACTATTTTTAGCTGTCATGAATAATCACAGGATGTAGGATCTCAGGAGATCACCCACAAAAGGAGTGAATTAATAGCAGAAGAGGCTATAAATATACAGGGGGTGGATGACTTGAGTGAGAGTGGCTACTTTAATGGATTCTCCACTTTAACTCTGGAGAATTGCAGGAGGGAGATAGATGTGTGTGTGGCAAAGCAACAGGAGTTTTCATTAATATATAGTCTCAGAGACACGCTCAGAAGGACTTATTGGTAGGAAACATCTCTTGAAGGGTGTTGGAGTTTTTGCCCCCCTTTCTATAGCATATATTCTTAACTCTTGTGTTCTGCTTTTTTCTGACTTTTGTGTTGCTTACTTTTTCCACTATCTGTGGAGTATCTTCTTTATCACTGTCATTCATTAATCTTTCATTAAGAAAGCAGCACAAAGGCAAATGGATCCTTTTAGGATCCTTCAGTACTAGTCTGATATGAGTGGCCTGATAAAGGAGCTTGAAACCCAAGAGAAAATTCTCTCAGGCCTTTTCTGGAGTGATTGCACTTTCTGAAGAAATGCTTCTGTGTTTGACTGAAAAGAAATAGCATCTGGGGCAGAATGAAGCCAAGGACCTGTCACAGTGAGCAGGAACAGGTTGATTTCTGGGTGTCAAAGGCCATGTTATTGGTGATGTGCAGCACTTCTTCCAGCACTGCTACAGACACCTTCACAGGAGCCCAACTTCCTGTGAAGTAAAGTGTAGTTCTTGTTTGGAAACTTGCCATCTCTGGTTATAATTAGTTATGAACTGGTTTGATGTGAGTTCTGTGGGACTAGGTGTATGCACTGCTCCTTTTCTGTGTAATAGAACTGTTCTTTCACTCCAGGGCCTTAAGACATTTTTACAGTGGGAATTACTGAGTAGTGCATCCCAGCATATTGATACAAAACACATCGGTACTCTTTGCTGAGAAACATTTATTTATGTACCGAAAAGATTATTACTTCTTGGTATTTTTGAATCTGTTTTATTGCCTTGAAAGATGTCCTAATGTTTATGTTATGTTTATGTCCTAGTGTTAGGACATCCTAAATGGTCTATGACACCAGGAGCTTTGAAAGGTCTGAACCTCTTTTTTGGATGCAAGTGGAAGACTTGTGCTCAGAAACACCTATGGCATTGAAATTCTTTCATTCCTTCTAGGGCAGTGGACTTGTATTTAATTTCTACAGCTTATGGATCAGTTTCCTGGGCATTCAGAGAAGGGAAAGGAACTGGTAATTCCCACCTGAGTAATGCAGAAATAAATGTGATTTTGGAAGATGGACAGATGTCCCTGCTTGGGTTCTGTGCTGTTCATAATTATCTGCTTATTGAGATTGCTCCTTGCCATAGTCTGCAAAAAACCATTTTTATGTAGAACATCTCAGACTCATTAGGCAACAAAGTCTAAATAAGCCTTAACTATAATTTTTTTGTAAATTACTGCTTGTCCACAGTGAATCAGAGGTGGTTCCTGTTTAATTGTTAATCTGAGAACAAAATTAGTTGATGTTTCACAAACTAATGCTTTATTCACTCAAAGTATTTTGTAAATTGTGTTGAACCATGGAAATGTGCCAAGGTGTTTGTATTTGTGACATATTTTATTTTCTCTTTGTGATTTCCTACATGAAGGTTAGGTTCCTATTGTGCTGAAAATAAAAGCTCGGGCAGTTCCACTGAGCCTTTTTAATTTTATTTAAATAATGGCCAATGTGTTAGAATGCAAGTTGGCTGAGGTGGTATGGCAGAAGTTTTCATGACAATGTGATGCAAAAAATTGATTTACTTCAGCTCTTGTAGAGCAGCTTTCAAAAAAACAACATCAACCTACCACAATCAAGGTTAGACATCTAATGCATCTTTGACAATAACAAGAAATGCTGCAAAAATAACTAGGATTAAGCACAGCACAACTGGTGGCCTGGCACAGTGCCCTTGCAGGGACCACTGCACACTGCTGTGGGAGAGGGAAGATTATTGCTTCTTGGGTTCATTGCAACCTGCTTGAGGGATTGTGAAGGGGAAGTGCTAAAGGGTAACTCTGAGAGTTTTGAGGTGGAATAACATAGCAGCAAAGTTGCTGAGGCACCTTTCTTGGCCACCTTGAGAGCATATAGCCAGGGCTGGCTCAGAAGGGGCTGCCAGCCCAGCCCTCCATGCCTCATTATGCTGGGAGAGCCAGAGGCATCTTCAAACACAGTCCAACAGGTATCAAATCTGACAGCATAACCCCACGTAAGGGGTGTGATAGGCAAAAAGCAATCAGCCAAGCAAATCTGTGTTAAGGCTCACTTTCAAGTTCTCTGCTTTGTACTGATCTCTTTAATTCTGCATACAACTAGCACAGACCAAAGGCAGCCTGTGAGAGAAGCCTGTGTGGACATGCAATATTACCACGTTGCTCATTACTGTGATCCTTGGCACAGGAAGAACTCTAGTCTGAAAGAGAATTTATATTCATTTTTCTTTATCGGGAGCTGTTTGATCACCAATTTTAAACAGCTTAAAGCATAAAAGGAGATAAAAATCAGCAGTCATGAGGCTGTGAGGAGAAAGTACAACAGATTTTGTCAGTTTCTTTGACATGCAAGTTTTCAGGTTGTGAAATACCTTTGTTATATTTTTGAGAAATGAATTTTTTCTCTTGCAGTGGGTGTGCAGAGTACGATTACTTTCGAGCCACACATTAAAAAGACAATCTGAGGTGTCAACTGATAATAAATTTCAGGCAGAATGCAATTAAAACTGAATCTCTTGGTTCCTGGTAAGCTGTCTGAAATGAATATTTAAGGAATTTGACTTCAGCATTAACCACAGTTGACACAGGCTCACCCATTGTCCTATAGTCAACTCCTGACACAGAGAGGTTGAAGTAAATCTCGAAAGGTCTTCAAGTGACAGTAGGTAGTAGAAGGAGTATTGAGAAGGAGTAAAAATTCCCAATGTTCCATAAATACTCTATGAAGTGTGCTTCATGGCTAGCAAACAAATATTTAACAGGAAACCGCAATGCCTCTGTTCATGGAGTCCTGGCAAGAAGAATTTCCTTTCATATTCTTGTAAGCTGATCTGGCTCACACATAAATGAAGCCCCCAGGAGGCTTCCTTCCTTCAGTTTTGTGATTTCCACTGGGAAGAATTGCAATTAGTGTGATCTAAAGCAGCTACATATGCAACTGCAGCCTTCCAGCCCTGGGAGTGCAGTGGAGCTGTGATGTCCAGGCAGTGTTATCTCTGGGATATGTTTGCACTAGCACAAGGCCATGCCATTCTGAAGTTGCTCTTATCTCATTGTCCTTCTTTCAGCTAGCATAGAGTTAATTTCTGCTCAGCAGCTGTTACACTGCTGTGTTTTGTATTCAGACCAGGAATAATGTTGATAACACACTGATGTTTTGGTTTTTGCCAAGTTCGTGTTTATCCTGAGTCAAGGACTTTTTTCTTCTCTCATGCTCTGCCAGTGAGGCGGGATGCAAAAAAACCTTTGAGGGAGCACAGCTGGGACAGGTGACCCCACCCAGCCAAAGGGATATTCCACAATACAGAACATCATGCCAATATATAAACTGGGGGGATTTATAAGGAAGAGGGTCTGTCTGGGTTCAGGATGGGGGGGCTTGGCATTGGTCAGCAGGTGGTGAGCTATTGCATTGTGCACCAATTTTTTGTTTCCTTTTTACTGTCATTATTATTCTCTTTTACCATTAGTATTGTATTTTACTTTCTTTTTCATCATTAAACTGTTCTTATCTCAACCTACAAGTTTTACTTTGATTCTCGCTCCCTTCCACTGGGAGTAGAGAGAGTAGAGAGAGGGTTTGGGTGAGTGGCTGTGTGGTGCTTTCTTTTCCAGCTGGGATTAAACCACAACAATCCTTTTTGATGCCCACTATTGAACACGAAGAGTTGAGATAACAATAGATCTGACCAGATCATGTTAAAAGAAAATTCTTATAAACATTCATTGTATTGGTTTAGCAGTTGTGAGTTACAGTGCAAACGTATTTGCTCCCATATTTGTTTTCTTCTTCTTATACTGATAATACCGTACTTGCAGTTTGTGTTGTATGTGGTATTTCCTAGGATGGGCTTATTATCAGGACAATGTCTGTTCAAGACACCAATCTGGTGTCTGTACTCAGTATCGCAGGCACCTCTGTATTTTGGGAGTCATCTACTGGGAATGATTAATAATCATATCTTTGTTTTTTCCTTCTCAGAGGAACAAACTGTGATGGAGATACCTTTCTATCTTTTATCCCTTGTTTTTTCTTTCCTTATCCTCCAGGCTGATTACAGTAGTTGAGAATTTTAAAGATTCTGAATATCCTTTGATGTTGCAGTGCGTTATGGCCGCTTCCATGGCCAGCATACCCCCATAATTGGACACTGCCATCTCCCCTGTGTTTGGCTTCTCCCTCAAGAGAGATCTCTCTCCTCCCACGATATTCCTATTGGTTTGTACCCTTGCCCGCCGGAATTCAAACCCCGCGTCCCTGCACCATTGGGTGTTTTGTATTCTCCCCTCCCACTCTGTAAGGGATAAAATACCTGGGTAACGGCCCCTCAAGGCTTCTCTGCATGATTTTGGCGTCCCAATAAATCCTCTACCACGAGAAGCCCCTCCGCCTCCTTCCTGTCTTCCAGCGCGCCCATACCACCGGTGGGTCTGGTGAACCCGAACTGGGACTTCGCCGACCCTCCCGCGCCCGCGAGCAGCCTCTGCCATCCTCTCCCGTCCGGCGGGTGCCGGCACTGGCGAACACAGCCAGCCGGACAGCCAGTGTCATGGCACTTTGACTACCCTTGAAACCAACCTGGTCCTTTTGTTAGGAGTCAGCATGTTATTGCATATGGTTTAGGTCTTGTTTAAAGTCAGACAATTAATTCAGAATATTACCCAGAGATCTGCCCAAAGAGTTGGATAGTTTGGAGTGGCGAGGGGTGTGGGATTGTTTGAGCAAGTACCTGGGACAGTGGACACCTCCAATGTGCTTGCACCTCACCCCTGAACAAATGCAGAATGCAGAAAAACTAGTGAAATACTTTTAACAATGTGCTGGCACACTGCAGGACCAAAAGCACTGCAAAGTGTCGGGACCCGGCCAGGCCTATTGAGCCATGTTCGACACTGCTCAGTGGCCTCAGGAGGGCCTCTGAATCTGGCAATGAGATGACAATGGGCCCTGCATCTGCTCCTGCCCCTGTGACAGACACTGAGGCTGCTCCAACGCCGGCGACAGGCGCTGCCACAGAAACCGCTGAAACAGAATCCACAGGTGCCCCTGTCAGTGCCCCCTGCAGAGAAACAGAAGAAAAGTACATGAAAGTCACCTGGTAAAAAAGCTTTAGCAAAAACAGTCAAGGAGGACAGGGAGAGCAAAGAGAATGAAGGAGAACCATCACAAGGGTGATTTTCAGGGCCATCATCAAGGCTATCACTGGAACTGGAAGAGGAGACAGAAGAACCAACCACCACTCAATCCCTGTCTCTGGAACCAAGAAAAGATTTCAGCCATTGTCCACGTGAGCATTTTACTGCCTGGCTGCTGCAGTGCTGGGACAATGGAGACAGCGATGTGGAGTTAGAGCATAAGGAACCCAGGCAGCTGGGATCACTTGCTAAGGAACCAGGCACAGACAAAAAAAAAGGGAAAAAAGACACAGGTCCTTAGTCCTATTCTTATCAAGTGTGAGGGAAAGGTATTCCTATAAAAATGGTATTTTGTGTAACTCAGGCAAATGGACTGCAATAGAGAAAGGTATTCAATACTTGAAAGAAACGAAATATGAGAGAGAAATTAAATATTTTGACCCAGACAATATGCAGCTCCCTGCAGATCCAGATGACCTCTTATATCAATGACCTTTGTGGAGGAAATTTATGTAGAGTCCACCAACAGCACATGCCAACTCCTCGGCAACATTCTTTTGGAAAGGTGATGCACCACCAACAGTGGGTGATGTGAGTTGGCAAGTCTGGGAATATGAAGAGAGTATTCCTTCCTCCATCATTGCAGCTGTGGAGAAACACAGATAAACTGACCCATGAGTTCCAGCAGTTCAGAGAGAATGTGTCCTACTCCCCACCTGTACAGGCCCGTATTTCAATTGGCAGCAGGTGTCCTTTTGCTCAAGGGAGAGGATATAGAAAGTATAAACCACGGGGTACCGTGTGGCTTTACCTGTGGGGCCACAGAGAGCATACGAGGGAGTGGGATGGACAACCAACCTTGATCCTAGATGCACAGGTGCAGTATTTCCAGGGAAAACCAGCCACAAATACATCTTTATTCAGGAAAGTTGCTGCTCAGGTCTCCAGTAGACTGTTTTCCAGGAAGAAGGGAAGCTTTTGAGATTTAGAAATATTGAGGCATATTACTCTTGCAGAACAAAAACCAAACCAAACCAAACGAACGAACCAACCAACCAACCAAACAAAACCCCTAAACACAATAATTAAATTGTTAGCACAGGATATCTGTTATCCTCCTACTTATTTTGTAGAAAATACAAGGAGGTTTTATGAAAATTTAGTGAATAGGTAATAAAACAGCAATTGTCCTGTTGCATGACAACTGTTCATGGTCACTTGACATGGAGGTAGTATATCACTTGATAGAGTGGAGTTATGTAGCACATTCTAGCAGTATCTTGCAAAAGCAAAACCATAGAAGCTTTCTACCATATGTTTTTTAGCTCCTACTTCTAGTATTTTGGCTAACTGGGTGGGCACAGCATCCAGCCACCTCTAATTCTCCTTGAGCAATCATGTGTTAGTCAAATGCTTATGGGGAAGAGCACAGATGGAGGCAACCTAATGATTACATTTTGATTGCTGATTTTGAGAAGAATCAAATCTTGTAGTTCTGGCCATGATTTCACAGAAATGACAAACAGGATAGGCCAGAATGTCTGACTGGAGAAATAAGGCTTATCTTTCATCATGCTGCAGTTTCTAAGAGCAAGACTGAAGCAAAAGACTTAGGCTACTTTGCAATATGCATGGAGTCATTTGGGCAAATTTTTGTCTCAATACTCTTTGACCTCATGCAATTTGCAACCATACATCAGGGCTGTGAAGGTTCGTATGGTATGGAAAGAGGTCTTAGTGTTTTAGTCTTGTAGAGGAATAAATACTGATCTGTAATCTTCTGAATCCTTCTGCAGATTCTTAGGAACTCCCAAGTACATAAATATAAATCCAGTACTTCTCTTCATGTAACTCTGAACCCTGCTGTGGCAGGGAAGACCCTGATAACTCGTTGCTGAATGCGTGCCCTGCCACAGCAAGTACTTACTTGAGGTGGTTGTCCTGGGAGAGCAGGCTTTTGGAGGGACACATGCACTCGTACACGTGCATGCACACACCCCTGCCCCAAGAGCTGGTCAACAAGCTTCCGAGTAGGGCTTCTCTCTATACCAATCATAGTAGGACAATCTCAGCATCTACCTTAGGTACCTCAGCTAACTGTAAAAAAAATAGCTAGGTCATAATGCCACTTTTTTTTCCCCCTTCGTCGAAAAGCTGCAAAATGTGTTTCTCTGAGGTATTGACAATCCGAACCTAAATTACACAAAATACAAACTCTAGTTTAGATGCTGGGCAATGGCTTCCTCTCCTGCTTCTCACTAATGACTACTTCATCTGGCAGTAGAGCAGGAGGTTTTTAGAAATAAGCTGGTTGCAAAGCAAATAGTGTTGCCAGGACACAGCTACCCTTCTGAGATTTGCAAATGTATAATTATATGTACCTCTGTCCTCTTGGCATATAGCCTCATTCAGTTTTCAAAGGAAAATATAACGTTTTGTCAAGATGGAGAGTATATATATATCTATATAATTTCAGGTAAAGTATATTATGGGAATGTTACAATTCAAACAATAATGCTTTTTATAAACAGGAAGTTTTCAGCTTGTATGATGTTTAATAGAAATCCAAACAACCTTAATCCTTTTTTGTAGGTATACTTAATAGTATCTGTGAAATAATGCCTAATTACTGATTTTAATGGCTTTTCTTTTTTCTTTTTTTTTTTTTTTTAATGCAGTGAGTCATATTGAAAGATAGAAAAGGCAAGGTTGCTCCAAAATATTCTGAAATTAATATAAGGCATAACTGTTAGTCATTAGCAACGAATTTTTTTCTTGAGTGATTCAACATCCCTAGAACAACTGTGACTACATAAACCTCTGCTCTGAAACTGGTCCCTCTGGAGTGATCTTCCTTCATTGATGGAGTTCTTTTTTCTAGAGAGGAGAACAGAATAGATGGATGCCAGGATTATTTACAAGCAGTCTAATCTCCCTAACAGCTCTCACAAACCATTCATCTGGTTCAGAATATGACGGATACTCAATTATTCAATGAAAAGGTTAAGCTTGCGGTAATTATACATAGTCAGTAATGAAATGTACTTCCCCCGGGTATTTTTTTAAAAGGATGCAGGCTGACAGATGTTTACCACATCCTTTCTGGCAATGTTTTCTGAGGTTTTAGTTTGCGACACTGTTTATGCTTATTTTCAAAATGCAGTTCATTGTCTTTAATGCTTTACTGAAGTTGTAACTGGATGACAGTGAAGTAAGTCAGCCACAAAAATCCATGTGCATCCAAGCCAAGGCAATGCTACTCATACCATTTCCCTGTAAGTGTGAATATTCTGCTGCATAAGAAGGGTCAGGGAACAGCCCACCTAACTGCTGGCTTCACACTTCCATCCTTCCTTACATCTATCCATCTCTTTGCTTTCAATATAACACTTTTCTTGCTAAGTATTTTGCACACAGACATAAATTACATGTAGGATCTTGTAACTGTACTGCTGCTGACATATTTGTCTATGGTGCTTGGATGTGAGCTGGTTTCTGTCTTCAGTAATTGCTGAAGGTTTGTTCTGTTAATAAAATCTTACTAATTAAACAGCAGGATTCTAAAATGATAAATAGCTTGGCTAAAGGCATCCTCTACCTTTAACCAAAACTATTTCTATCAACATCTTGCCTTAGGTATCAATACTTTTGATGAATAAATACTAGCACACCATACTCTGTCAGAGGCCACACAGAGGTTTCACTGCAGGACTGAGCTCTCTTCATGCACACCACCCACAGCATTGAGCTCTCTGCTGGGGAAAAGCATAATGTCCCAGTGCCCTCATTGCCAGGAGCAGGGGACACAAAGAAAACTAACTTGGAGTGTCAGAGCACTGCTGTGGGCTCTCTGCCAAGAGCAACAGTGATTTGCAAAGCTTGATGCTTTCAGCAGTGCTGTTTCAATCATTTGCATCCAGAGGCCACACCTGTGGGCTTTTCTCCGGGCTGCAGGGCCGTATCAAGCAGCTCCTGATTCATGTTTGGGTGGCTGAGGGCATTAACGCCACTGTGGAAATCATCTGAGTAAAAAAATAAGGTGGCAAAGAGTTATTTCTAATGCAAATGTTTTCCAGACACAGTGTCCAGAGATCTTCTTTGTGCTTCACAGTTTCCCTCTGAATCAGAAGGCTGTCATTTGGGCAGGAGGTGGCTTTCCCCCGATGTGCCCAAGGTTTTTGAATAAACCTCCTGGATAAAGAAAGGTTTTTAGCCAGAAGCAAAAGGTTAAAGTTAATACCTTGAGTGAAATATGGATCATTCAGGAACAGGAAGGACAGATTTAAGAAGAATACAACATCAGTTTGTATTACAGTTAAATGTTCCTTGTATCTGATTCATCTCTTTAAAAGCACAGAGAAGAAGAGTGTGCAAAAAATAACTTCTTAATTCAGGTAAGTGCTTCATAGGCAGAGGGTTGAGGTCTTCTCCAGCTGATATGGACTATAGATACATACAATTATAGTTTTATTTCTTCTTACTGATCTTTAAAACTTCTGTAACTGTTATGTATATTTTGACTGCGTATTTTTCACTTCATGTGAGTTTGTGTGTGAGTTTGTGGTAATGCTGGTTTCTAAGTGATGGGGCTACTGCTTTCCAGTGCTCCTATATTTTTTCGTTTTCCCATAAAAAGAAATGCAGCATTCCTCCAGTAGCTTCACAGAAGTTGGCAATGGACAGATTCCCGTGCTTCAAGCGTTTTAGGATATCTAGGGTTATCCAGAAGCATCATGACCTACAACAGGACACTGGCCAAAGCCTAAGAGCTCCACAGTTCTGAAAATAAAACCCTACTCTCTCTCTCTACTCTCCTGAGCTTTCATGGACTGAGAGCAAATCTGCAATATTGTGTCTGATTGTCAGTGTACACATGGCCAGTCAGAGTCTTGGACTCAGTGGGAATGGAGACCTCTTAGCACTCACAGAAATCCATACAAGGAAGAAAATATAAACATGTGTAATGAATTCAAGGTAATCCCTAGAGTGTGGGTTTAGAAAGTTGGGTGGTTTAAGGAGACTTTTTAGAGTGCCTTCATTTAAGTAACACCACTTGTGCTACCTTAAGGTTTGCAAGCATTTGCTCTGAGGGCTGGTCACGAAGGTCCTTGGTGTCATCTGTAGCAGACTAACAAACCAAAATTGTTTTAATACTCGTTAAACTCCCATGCAAAGAGAAAAGAGTTCAATTAGACCATCATGTCAAAATGCTGATGGTTTTTCTTATTTCCTGTGGAATCTTTCAGTGGGAAAATGTCTTTCTCACAGTGTTTCAAGAATATATGTTGTGGAGGGAAGAACTTACTATGTGTGGTTGGTTTTCTATTCTCCTGTTATATCCTTATCATCACTTAATGTTTATATTGCAGTAATGCCCATACCCACCAAGCAAACTGAGGATTGCAACAGGAAAAAACGGGGACCCAACCTTTGGCCTGAAAGATCAGTGAACCAGTTTTTGTTCACTTTTTTCCATCTTATAAAAAAATAAGTTTTGGGGAGCTCAGATGAGAAATGCAGCAGGGGTGGGCTGTTTGTAGACAAAGGTGCATTGTGCCTCAGCTGTGGGACAGTCAAGGAAGGCCAGAATACAAGTATAACTAGAACTTCCTACAGATGTACAGCCAATATAAATGCCCAGATATTGTAAAAAGTAGGTAATGAGCACATACCTAGAAGGAGAGATAAACTGGGAGAGGTATTTAAATACATGTTATTGTTTGGGGGATTTTTCCACAGAAACTATGAAATATGAAATTGGACTCTATTTTACAATAAGGCTGAGGTCAAAGGAATAAGGCTGTTGCAAAACATCAGGATGTGGTTCACAGGCAAAGGGGGAAATCTCTGGAAATAGAGGGAGTGCTACATGAGAAAGAGAAAGATGAGTTATGTGTCTGAAATTCACCATGGTCTTACGCTCTCTTAGTTGATGATTATGCCATGCCATCTCAGTTCTGGGAAAGCATACAGATGGATGTTTACACATAACCAGTGCTGCTGCATGAGAGGTTAAAACAGCCTTGCAACTGCAGCAGTGGAAAGAACCATCATAATGCATCAAATTCAAGATGAGAGGAAGTTGTTTTCTGAGTGGACTCTGACCTAAACAAGTTGATAGCTTTTTTTTAGCTTGCAGCACACTGCAAAGCAGCAGAACTCCGTTTAATAGATATTGCAAGCTGGCAGTGGAAGTCTTACTTAAATAAGCAAGAAAAAGATTTTAGTGTGAAAAAAAAGGGTAAAGCAAGGTTTATTGGAAGACTGGAGTGTTGCATCATTACCTATCACAACGTATAAAAATGGAGAACAACATGCTAGAGAACAAAGCAGTGCTCAGCTGGAAACTTTGTTTGCAGTTCATGCACACTAGCTGCACCTTCACAGGTATAATAATCCTGTGTCGTGACTTGGATGCCAGATTTGAAAGGGAGAGGTAGTTAATTTTCCCTGATTACAAAGGGCTAGCTCAGTTACTTTAGCAGCGTCTTTTTTTCTCTAACAACTTAATTTCTTTCCTAAAACTCCCTGTAGCACCAAAACCCTTTCTCCATTTAGTCCTCTGAAGATTTCTAAATGTATTTTATTTTTGTTTGCTTGATTGTTTCTTTCTTTTTGGTTTTAGCCTCTGGGCCTCAAGGCAAGGAGCTTTTCCCCAGACAGGGGAACTGCTAATGCAGGGCACATGTGCACATCTGCTGGTGGCCCAGGTTTCTGACCGTGGCTGCTGTAAACTTCCCACTGCTCCTGATTTACCTCCAGCTTTTCCTTTGTTAGAAGAGCATCCTGACCCAGCTTAGCAGCTTCTGAAAAATAAACAAGCTTTGGGTCTGGCTTTTGGTTCCTTTCAGCTGTGTCTTTCTCTCTGCCAGATGTGGACAGAGGTCCTCTCCTACAGGGCAAGCTGGTGGGGAGAAGAGGAGGGTGTGACAGAATGAGCTCTTTTCTCTTTTAGCCCCACATAGATTTTTTTTGGTTGCATATTTACAGAGATGTATGGAGTCTGAAATATTTTAAAAGTTTGAAAAATTTTTGAACATTTCTTCTTCTTTTGATTATTCACCTTATGTTAGTTCAGAATGCAAAGTCATATGTGCCAGGATTTTCAGGCAAAGATAAGGAGACTTCAGACAAAGCATCTGTGCACAGCCCGGAGTAGCAGAAACTTCCATCCAGTCGCTTTGCCTCAGATTAAATCTTTACAAAACAAACTTTGCAAACATGCATGCAACCGCAGCCTTACTACCAGTTTGGCTACAAATCTCTTCTATTCCCGGGAGCATTAGCAGGGGAAGTTTCCCTGGGACCAACAGACAAGGCAGCACTGCAAAGTAAATGCAAGGAAAACAGAGGTGGTCAGAGTGGAAATGCACGGATATGTCCCAACTTTTAAAAGAAAACAGAAAATGAGGGCCTCTGGAATTGCTATTTTTCACAAAGCCTGGGAGAGCTGAACTTTGTTTAAAACCGTAAAATTTTTTAAAGGGACTTGTTTGGTGGAGTGGCTAAACCTGAAGCCCCATTATGCTGGACCACAAATGCCTGTGATGCCAGTTATTTTATGGCTGCCTGAGGCAAATCAGTTGCTGTATCTAATTGCAATGTAGTGGTGCCACAACAGTTCAAGGGCTGTCCAACTTTTCCTTATATTCAGATTTCATCAGTCGAGCAGCAATAGTGAATATAGTGACTATATGGATATTTATTTAAGTTTCAGCTTTCTTTGTAATAGCATAGCTATAGAAGTGACACAAAAAACCCCAAGCAGTGGAGCCATGAGTTAAAAGCATGTGATTTATTTATGTCACTGAAACTATCAGGAGAATTGGGACTGGGAGGTTAAAAAGTCCAGGCTGGTGTTTCTTAGAAAGCCAGGGACACAGGAACATCCAGCCCTATTTTAAGATAAAGGGGTAAAGGCTGCCTGGAGAGGAAAGATTCTTTTCAAGTTTTTGACATGTTAGATGATGCTGTGCTGCAGGGAGGTAACAGTAACATAGTGACTTCTCCATGGATATTTACTCTGACTTCAAGTCAGTGACGCTGTTACTGTCGTAGTCTCCATTAAATGTGAGCTTGGGGGCATTTCAATGCTACCAGCCTCTGCAATTGTACCGAAGTTTTCCCTGCTAATACTGCTTTTTTTGGTAGAAGTCTTAGCCCCATCAGCCAGATTATTTTATGGTCCTTACAGATCTACCTTTAAAAAAAAATCACAGTTTTAACCCATATGGTTACTTGGAATCCAATCAAAGTACATGTGAAATGTTAAAAAATGGCAGGAAAATAAAACCAGTACAACATGTGTCAAACCCCACAGTTTTAAAGCTGATCCCTGGGTTATTCTGGGCATGACTCATGATTTCTGTATGTCTGGGGTTAGCTATAGCACATCTTGATTTACTGCTTTCTCTAATCTCTGTATCTACACTAGGCTACATCTAGGCCATCTGGCTAACATCACGGTGGGGAGAGCACCCATGACTATATAATTTTGTGGGTCTGTGCTGTGCTCCTCCTTATGCTCCCTGGACTATATGAGCTCAGCATTTTGCATGGATATCCAGAGCACCTCACAAGGGCCAAAATAAAAATAAGGACTTGGATATTTCCCACTAATGCATTCTCTTGCAGGGGGATAGAATGGGTTTGTGTGCACCTAGCTGCAGTTGTGCAGCCCACAACCTGTTTTTTCAAAATCTCTATGGCATCAAGGAGACTCTCATTTCCTCACCTGTCAGTATTCTCCCCTGGTCTGTGCTGACCCAGGCTCAACATCTTCCCTGGGGCCAGATGATTCCGGTGGCTTTCTGCTCCCCTCCACAGTAGTTCATGAGGCAGGCAAACTTGAAAAGTTGCTGGGTAGCCAGCATGTCTGTGAAAACACAGTCACTCCCTCTGGAACAGCTGCACCAGGAAGGTGGCTGAAGATGGGAATCAGGCACTAACTGCATCCTGCCTGCACATCGTTGTGGTGCCAGTCTATTCTTCTCTTACATAGAGTTCAGAGCACTTCAGTTTTCCCTGGGTAAAAAGTCACTACTTAAACATTAGCTATAGTCTTCTGGAAGCTTGTTTCTGGAAAAAAAAAAAAAAAAAGTTGCTTTATAAACACTAGCATCTGCCGAGCCCAGGAGTCAGGTCCATCCTAAGAGCAGATGCTGCCAACAGTCCCAAGAGCAAAGGGATGAGCATCCCACAGCACCTGTGTGTGAGGAGCACACCACGCTGTCCCACACTGTGCTGAGGATGGGGTCTTCCATTGAAATGCCTTATGTTCCAAGAGGAAATGAGGCAGAAATAAAGCTGCATGCTCTGTCCTGCCTTTCATGCAGCAGCCTGCCTTGGCTGCTGCTCACGCTGGCTGTGAACACGTGCAGTGGGCTGGGGCTGTGTAACAGTGATAAAAGTGGGGATAGCTCCTTGATCTTTGGGTGACACCAGACTCATGTACAGGAGCCACAGCACGGCAAAATGTCTATTTGGTTTTCTGGGACTGGAGAAGAAATTGGCTTAGGATTGCAAACCATGATTTTCAGAGGGAGTCAAGCTACAATACAGATGTGTCAATAAACTATTGAAAGGCTAGGTTCAACTCTAGCTAATTATGAAACAAAAAAGTTTCTCTTGATGAATGAGTACCTTAACAGATAGACATGTGTTTTGGTGATACTTTGATGGGGGTTCCTGAAATAAAGGTGTCATTTCACCAGACAGGCAATGGAGAGAGGCAGAGACCTCTGAAGACCTCTAATGTGTATTGAGATCAAGAAGAGATATAAAGAGCTGTTACCCCTTTGGATCTAGGCTGAGTGAGAAGAGAGTGGGTTCCCTCGTGCCTACAGCAGCTGCCCCTGGCTGGGTTCAACAAAACAGTTGGTGGCAGAGCCCCAGTGTCTTCAGCACCCAGTATATTCTGCTCCAAGCAACTTACTGATTGACTCAGTCTAACACAGGCATTAACAAGGTATGTTTCATTTGCCTTCTACGAGGCCCTCAGCATTCAATGTCATTTTTCTGTCCTTCATAAAGAATTACTCTTTAATTTCAGACTCTGAGTACAGATTGTGACTTGGTGGGGTTTTCTTTCTCTAATGTTCCTTATGATTCCTGCTGAGGAAAGTTTTTGCTTTGGAGGCACATAATTGTGTATTACAAAGCCCAGTTGTCCCAGGCAGACAGACAGAAGAACAGCCACCTGGCATCAGTGGAAACATCAAGAATAAGAACAAGATATGTCTTGGGACTTGTGAGAGCTGGAGAGAGGCCAACTGTGGACAGAGGGACTGTGTGAACTTGAACATCAACCCACGTTCTTCTTCTATTTTTTTTCTTTCTTCGGTTGTTTTTAAGGAAATGTGGGCTGAGGCTTCGAAATACAACAGAAGATGCACTTTGGTCTGAAGCAGAAGGGTCTTGAGAATAACTGAGTAGGTTGAATATATTAAGAAGTGTTAAGCTTCTTTTTCTGTACTGTATTTCAGGGAGCTATAAGAAAGAATAAAATATGTTATTTCAGCCAAAACAGAAGGTGAATAAAAAGCTGTTCACAAATTCAGATGGTGAGGGCAGAAAGGATTGGCCAACTTCTCTTCGAAGAAGAGAGAAGGAGTGAAAAATATACAAAGTTTCAAAGACAGGGAATATTTTTCAAGGCCTCTGGAAAACACCAGTTTGGCACTAAATAACAAAGGACTTTTGGGTCAGATTTCTCTGAAGGAGGCAGAAAGCCATCCACTGGAAAACTGTTCCTGGATGTTGGGTCCCCTGTGTGTCCTGGAAAACATGACTTTGTTTATTCATGTAAAGAGAGGGATTTTTTAGTGCCCAAAAAATACCATGTCCTTTCACCAATTATTCTTTTCAATTCAAATAAGTTCCAAACCTCCAAATGCTGAGCTAGTCAGGAAAGTCAAGAAGAGTAACACTGATGTTTCACAGTTATTGTACTGCAGTTAAGAGGGAAAAAACCCCAAGAGTTGTTGAATGTATGGCAGTCGGGAAAAAAAGCATGTGTAGGTAAGTGATGCCTTGGACACCTCCTCTCCCTCTCTGCATGTTTGGGTGCAGATTCCATGTGCCAATCTGGGGTGCAGATCCTGCCTCCAGCCACGGCCTGAGCCCAGGGGGCTGCCAGATATGCTGTGACAAGGCAAGGCTGACAACACAGACATGCTGTGCAGCGAGGATATTTTGTCTGAGGGGTACTGACAGAGGAGACTGTCACTGGTTACACCAGATTGCTACTTCTCCTGGTTCTGCTGGGAAATTTGAAAAGCAGCTACCTGCAGCCTTACTGCTCAACTTGCACCATTTCTTAAGGCAGGGTTTATCCATGCATTCCTGGCTGGCTGCTGGCAATGGTTTGCCTCAGTCATTGCTGACTTGGATAACTCCAGCCTTGGGTCAGGCAAATCAGTTCATAACCATGTTCAAACAATAATGTTACATACCTTTTTCCAGACCTTACTATCTCCCTGTTAGCCTCCACAGTCCAGCACTTTAAGAAAGACCTTGGTTTTAATAATTCCAGTTTAAATTCATGCTCACTTTAGCATCTGGTACCATTTCTTGATGACACCTCCTCCCTCATTTAGGTAAGTAAAACTTTGTAAAAAGTCTCTACTTCCATGTAAAGAACAATGCCTTAAATTGGCCCCTCGGGATACTTTTTTTTTTTCTGCATTTAAGACTCTTTTCTACTTCCTTCATATCCATGTACCTCCATGTTATTCTACATCATTTGCTATTTCTGTTACTCACTTAACTTTTTCTGTTGTGCAGTCTCATTTGGGAGATTTTCTTGTGCAAGACTGGTGTGATGCAGCTAGAAAATTCCTGTGCAGGTCATATTAATATGTATTTTAAAATGCTGTCCGTCTGAGGCATGAAATACTGCATTTAGTTTTCATGACAGCTAAGAAAGGAACAAACATCATGAGGCAGAACAGCGGTAGGTGCACCAACACACGGCAGAGGTAAGATGGTTGACACCCTACATAAAGTGTTTGATATTGCTGATTCTTGATCCTGTGTATTGGTCTCTGCAGGAAGGATGGGGAAAGGTAGAATGAATACAATCTCATCACTTTAAAACAATTGCAAACTATTTTCAGAGAGGCACAGCAAAAAAATGTCAACTTTGTGGAAGTCTGTGCTACATTGTATCTTTTGTGAAAGCAATCACAAGGGGGTGTTTTTGCAACAAGATGATGATGCTGGCAGGTACTGACATCTACTACTTAAGCTGATATCAGTTTAAATGAAACCAAAAAAACCTCAATGATCTGCTTTTAAAGATGTTGAATAAAATGTTTTGTGCCACAAAATCCGTGTGAAGCTTTTGCCTGCCGGAATCCTTTGTGAGAATTTCTCATTTGCGGATCTTTGACTGAGAATTTAATGCAGAAAATTGCTCTGTCCTGTGGTACACACTAATAAAAGCACAGTAAGGATTTGATGAAGGAAAATGAATGTAGTTAGCAACAGAGGGCTCGACTCTCCAGTTCTCTCCACTTTATGCAATTATCCAGACTGCTGTAAAAATGATGCACCGTTGTTCTTACTGGCATTGACGTGTGCAAGCTCAGCACTGGTGAACTTAGCACGCAGCGATCCAGAATAACAGGAGAAGAGTATGCAGGTATTTGCTGGTTTGTAAACAAGGCTGGTAGTTTAGTCTTCACATGGTGTCTAGACAGCAGCAATTAGCAGTAATTAGTAAGTACATCTGCTGTCTGCTTAGTCCATTGCAGCTCACGTGCTGTGGAAGTAAGGGATCAAAGAGTTTTACTTTACAGTATTCCATGAAATAAGAGTCTTGCATTAGATTCCCATATGTTGAATGCCTTCTTTGCTCTGATGCTCTAGTTTAGAGTTTTTGAGGTGCTTGTGTCCCTGTTCAGGAGCCAGCCTGGCAAATAAAAATGATGGATTAGCAGCAAACGCTTAGCCTTGTAGTAATAATAGTAAACAAAAATAAGACTGGAACTAGATTCCTATCAGATAAATAAAATGCTGCTTCTAGGTAAGACCTGATTCAGTAGGTCAGAGCTTCCCAAAACATACTCCATGGTATAAATTCATACCTCTGCTAGGTACTTGAATCTTTCTTTTACTGGGCTTGACTTAGTAGAAAGCAGCTTTTGTCATGCCTTCTTGCCACCATGTGCCAGGGGCTAACTGTGCCCCTGCCTTGTCTCAAGGCAGAAGGGAGGTGGGAATATTGCAATATACTCTGTGTCAGAAACAGAGAAATTAAACACTGGACTCTCTGCTATGGCTTTTGTAGGTTCCCTGACACCCAAAAACAGCCCTATGCATGACTCTCCAAGTGGAAAACCACTGCTAAACAGCTGAGGAAAGTGCTGTTGTCTACTGTTCATGTGAAGAGAGGAGTGTAAACAGAAATTATTGTTGGTTGGGTTGGTTGGTTTTTCCCCCTATTTGCTTTCAGATGTCTGTAAAACACCCACATGGGCACTGCTGCTAGTGCCTCACATACTTCTGATAGCATCTTCTTGTAATGTGGTTGCTGCCAACTGTACCAAGTAGTTGCAAGATTAAATCATCCTTAGTCACAAAGCCTGTCAGCTGTGCCACATATGATGAGCAGGATTACCATAGTGAAAAAGGGGTGGCCAAGAGCCCTAGAAACCTCCTGGATTTTTCTTTGACACACCTATCTCTTCACTTTTCTCCCCTAAGACAAGAGCTTATGCTTCTGGGAGCTCCTGGAACACCTACGTATTGTCAGCCCTAGCAAGTAATGCTTCTTTTGTGTATGAGAGGTGGAAGACCTGAGTGTGTTTAAAACAAAATAATTTTATAGTCAGTAATTTTGTTCATTCACAGACAGCCAGGAACTTTTTATTCAGGGAAAGCATCCTGGCCACTAGGCTGCAGAATGTTATTTCTCAGACTTTCCTAATAAATCCTATGTGAGGAAGAGAAGAGTATTGCTGTCCCAGGTTTTCCCCAAGACTGATGCCTTGGATATGCTCTAAGATGAGGAGCTGTAGCTAACAGACTTTGTCTCTCTGTGTTCCTGCCACATTGCAGCTGTTTGATGATGAATATTTAGTGGCATTTTAGCAAAAACTTCTGCTAGGTGTCTTCTTTCTGACAAATTACTGTGGCCTAAGAAATTTTTGCAGGGTTTAGAAAAATGATTGCTCTTGAACCAAGGATTGTCTCCTTGCAGGAAACCTCATCCTATTACCAGATTGCTCTGGAAAACCCAGAGAGCTGTGGTGCTAAGTATAAGACCACTTTTTAAAAGCAGACAGAGGAGCAAGAAAAAGAAAACTGGGTGAGATTTTGCCAAACAATAAAGGTCTGGTTTATTGCTGATGTTTGGGTCAGTCGGTCTAATTGGCCTCAGGGAGTATGGTTTCTGAAACAGCTGCAGTCCGTAATGTAGATCAATATTTTAACATCACAGTTAAAGGGCCTCTATTGCATTAAATCTGCAACAAATATCAGATCCAAATTGTTATACACATTTGGGGATTCCCAAAGTGTCCAGAATGGGTTTCTGTTTTTCAGATAAACATCAAGCCAAGTCTGTGACTATTTTGTTGCTCTTATAAGGTGAAAGAGTCCAGAGAGCTAATCCACAATAGATTGATGAATCCCATTAAAAAAGAGTTTTTTATTTTATGCAAACTGCAGTTTCTTAGCTGATTTCTTGGTTAGGCTAATTCAGGCTGTAGTGCAGTAATGCAGTCCCAAACTGAGACATTGGTTATGTGAAGCAGCCAAAGTCCCCCATCTCTGACAGAGATTAAAACCCACTCATTCTGATCTTTGTTGTAACATGTATATGTAAGAACATTTTTGCATCCTAGAGCATCACCGGAATGTGAAAGCCTCTGAAGGATAAATAAATTTATTTCCTCAGTCAAAGAGGCAGAGACAGTCTTCTGTTCTCTGCATGTTCTCTGGGCTTCATCCTTTTCCTCTGGTTTGTATGCACAGTGATCTGAAGCAGAAAAAGTACTCTGTGATGAAGCTGAATTTACTTTCATTTACTTGCTGAGCATGAGAAAAGCTCATGTTTTTAACACTGACAAAGCTATATGAGATGAACTGCCATTATAAAATGGGACAAGTCAATTTTGCCCAAGACTTAAAAGTTCAGATGCAAAAAACAGGGATGTAAACCATTGGAGTCATCAATGACGTTTAAAGAAGCAAACACTGCAGAGAAGTACTTGATCTAAACTAATGATTGTAATTTTTTTACCAGCTACTGCTCAGAAAATTTCTATAAAACCCACAAGTAAATTCTGGGGAAAATGACTTGTTCAAGTGGTAAACATAAGCAGACTTCAAAATTAAAAGGGAAAGGACATTCTTCAATATTTTGTCCAATAATTGAGTAGCACTGTAGACACAAGCATCCACAGGCTGGAAAATACATGGAATGGGAGCATTATTTTGAGATGTGTAAAATGCCCTGTAAAATTAGTTTAATATTCATTACTGTCTTTGTGGCTAAGGAGTGATGATGACTCCCAATATCTCTTTAAATTTAATCTTACTGGAGAATTTGCTTCAAACACAATTTTGGAAGATTCTTCATTTTCCTACCATCCTGTTCTCCTTTTTTTCAAAGATACTATTTATCTACTCAAAGGCCTCTAACTCCTTCTGTGGGCCTGGCATACTTGTAACTGGCACCTCCGCTAAGCAGATAAAAGCATTTCTATCATTCTTCCTTAAAACAAGAAAAAAGTTAATTCCACTTCTGCTATTTTCCCCCCCTTTGTGTTACTCTTTTACTCTAAATAGTGGTGATGCAGTTCTTCGCTTGTCTTGATCTGGTCAATTTGGAGACAGCTGGAGCTGCAGACACAATGTCTTGATGCAGATCTTCAGTGGCTGAAAATACGCTGCCTTTTGGTCAATAAATACATCATGACTTTAGCTGTTGACAAGATAAGTTTTGTTCTGGTCTTCTGCAGAAAGGTATTCTTGGGGCTCCTTTACAGGTAGATGTGGATGATAGTCTTCATTTTGTATACTTGTGTTGTACAGTTTCCTTCCAAACAGAATTGGCCCCGCATCCTTGTCACCAGGTGTACTTCAGTCTGATATCTTCTCTCCCATCACCTCCAGAATCTCTTTATTTCCTGTCCCATGCTTTTAAAACTTGACATAGTACAAAATAAGCAACAGGTCCAAATAGCTGCTTTGTGGCTACTGTCTTTGCAAAGACTGTCTGTGGGCTGAGGCTTGCAGCCCATCAGATGCAGGTGTAGCTGGAAGGGGTATTCCCTTCCCACAGTGGGCATTGCATGGCCAGAGCCACCTCATGTCCTGAGTGGCTGTAACTGGTGACAGCTGCTTTTGCAAGGATTTTTGTCTTCTTATATCTGATAAAAAATCCTCTGGCTGCTAATGAGACAACTTAGGTTTTCTCTGTGCTCCTTTCATCATTTAGCTTTATGAGGTTATTCTTTGTTGGACTCAGGGGTTTCTGAATCTTACCATTCCATAATAGAGCAGTAACTGTTTTTACAGCATGTATAAGTTAGCACTTCAGTGTGCAGACATTGAAGTTTGTAGTCTCTATAAAGTATGTCTCCCATGAGTGTCACTGTTGCTGCAAGGCTGAAAAAGGAGATGTATAGCAGCATTAATTTCTTGATAAGGCCCTACTTAGTGGGCTGCAAAATATTCACCCAGTGAAGGTTGATATTTGATTTATACCATCTGCCATCACTGTTCATATTGCTCCAGAAGCAGTAAGGACAATGGTTTTCTGTTCTATTTTTGGAAAGCTGGGACAAAAATCCCTATGTGCGTAGCTGTTCCAATGCCATCCCTTCCCTCAAATTTCATATTCATAACAGAAAAACAGCCCCACAGGGTCTGGGGCTAGCTTAAAGGGGTGGTGATCTAGTTCATATTTGAACCACTTCATAGTTCATATTTGGCAGTCCTAGGAAATTTTGGAAAAGATTCCTAGAAATTTGGAATTGCTACAGTTCAGATTACCTAAAGAAGATTAATTCCTTAGCTGACATCAGGGATGATCAGCTGCTGTAAGGAGGCTGTAAACTGCTACAGCTACACAGTCCCTTTTGTCTGGTCTCTGATTGTGCACTTGTTTTTTACAACATAGATGCAAAAGTCTGGGATCCAGTTTCCATGGATTCAGGACTGATTGCTTCATTTATAAAAGAAAAAAATATACTAATAAACAAAAAAATTAATATCCCTCTGAAGGAAAGGGGAAAACCCCCAAACTTTCCTATCCATCCATGGAAGCACTCTACTTTATGCATTTTTGCTTTGTCTGTCACTTACCCATCCCAGCACCTCCTCCAGCTCAAAGTGATAAATGAGAAATAGGACAAGGGAACAATATACTGTTGTTTCTGCACACTCTTACACCAAGTGCCTCATCAAATTATTCCTCTTGTCTCCCTGTTCTGCCTTTATCTCAGGTCCACTGCCATGTACGAGGGAAAGAGTGCATCTTGACTGGTCCCCTGTCCACTTTATCTTTTCATTGCCCACCATTAAGCTGAAATTAAAATCTAATTATTTTCATCTTGTTATGTTTTTTTTTTTTCCCCTAGACTTTAAATGCTTGGTACTACTTTTTCAGGTTTTTGCCTTTAGTTTGACAGATTTTCAGGGACTAGCATTTCCCATTTCCATATGAAGTCTATAGTTTCTGTAGAGTAGCTTTAACAAAAATATCCCAGTCGAAGATGATGTGGAGAATTTTATTTAGTAGTTAAAGAATGGGATGCAGTTTCCCAGGTTTTCAGTTCAGTTGTCTTTCTTGAAATGGAATAAATTCACCTTGGTTCAATTTGGTGTTATTCAATTTACTCTGGAACTGTTTTGTTTCTGTATTGCACACATTTCTTCTTCCATTTCTCCTGTTGCCAAAGTCTGCTCCAAAAGCACAAGTTATATTTCTCTAACTTACATGACTCTTAATTCATTAACATTTGTGAAATATCTCAAAAAACGCTTTGGATATCAGACTTGGTAGAAACATCACATTTTGAAAGATTGACTTTTTAATGAAGTCACTCAAATGACTATTGGAATAAGCATCAGACTGTGGAAGCAAAACAATGAAATAATTTTTCAATCAGACCTATGCTTTTCCTGTTGTGTGGAAATGCTATGAAAATCCTTGTAACGTTTGCCTCTCTGCAAAAAAGACCCATATGTGGACACAACAATAATTAGGACATCCAAGAAGGGTTGCAGAAAACTAATTAAAAATCCAAGGTCAACACAAAGGAAAAAAAATGCAAAGTTTAACCCAGGGCTTCAGTGATGAGTAGGAGTGCATCCATCTTAGTACAAAGTGCAGCTACTGTTTCCTTTGTGGCCTTTTCTTTTTGTTGTCATGACTGCATTAGCTGCCTCTTTATTGAAGTGTTTGTACTCCAAATACAAACACTGCAGTTCTCATCCAGCATTCATTTATGTGAGTCAGGACCAAAGCTTTATGCCTCTTTATAACCCTTCTGTGAGTTCTGAGTCAGGCCCAATGTGCTTAATACTTCAATATCTCTTCCTGATGTATACCTTTATGAGCACTGATAGGCATCTTATGCTCACTAAGAGTTTCTCTGAAAGCATATCTTCCTCTGTGAGTTTGAAATTACTAAGAGCAGAATGACTTTGCATCTGAGAAATGAAAATATATCCTTAATGCATCTGAGCAGGATGCTGGATAGGTAAAATGTGCTGTGCGTGATGGATGGATTTTTAATCTACCTTCTCCATCTATTTTGTGGGCACCTTATCCAACAGCGATGCTGCTGAGCAAACTAGCTTTCATCCATCAAACCACTTAAGCTCATACTCATCTTGGGACATGTGAATCTTTCCTCTGAGATATCTGAATAACAAGGGAGCATTGCTCTTTGGAGCCACCAGTCCTGAAACCCTCACAAGGAGAACACAGGACCAGTGGAAAAATAATTAAAAGTAATACTGTGTCTTGTTACTTCAACACTTCAGTACTGAAGAAATTATCTCACTAGCTCCTGCTGAAGCCGGCAGGATTTTAAGGAGCTTTTCCAGAGCTGCCCAGCACCCCAAAGAGTTAGGAATGGGGAAGAATTCAATTTTCGTTACTGAGTGGAAGCTGTTGGTGTCAGTGTAAATGGTCACAAATACACCCTACACTCAGATCCACAGTTTCCAGAAATGATCATCACCACTCCTTGAGCCAGCTGCACTGGGCTCTGCATCAGAGAAAAAGCCCCATCAAACAGCATCACTGTCTGTAGGGTACCTCATGCCAAGCAGAACTGCCATGACTCTGAGGGCAGCTTTCCCCACAGGGAGTGGGAAGCTCAGGAGGAAGATCTTGGCAGCATGTAGGTGTAGCAAGTGCTCTGCCGTAAGGAGGGACAGGACACTGTCATACTCCTCATCTTTCTGCTCAGTCCCATTTCCTCCATGCTCAGTTCATAAATGGGCATTTTGTTATGCTGAATTAATGGCGGTGTCCTGGCTTCGACTGAGCAACATGAAAAAGCTGCCATCTCCAGTGCCCCTGCAACCACTCTTGGCTCTAGAGCACCTGTGCTGACAAGGACCATTTGTCAAAATTAGTTAGGGAAGCAGCTGCACCTACGTGTTGCCATGTAAGCAACAGTCTCTGGAGAATGGGCAGCAAATGAGAGGGAAGGATGAGCAGAAACCAAGGATGATGATCAGAGACCACCTTGACTTGCAATCATTTAGTCTTCAACTGCTTGGCCACATTCCAGAAGGCTGTAGAACAAAAGAAGTTCAGTTTTTACCTGGAGCTCTGAAAAACTGGGAAAAATAAAGGTGTGTCTTGGAAAACAGCTTTTAAAACACTGAGGAAAACTGCTTTAAATAAACAGCTTGTACCTGTGCGACTCTATCTGCAGGCAGGTCAGAGTATTCTGTAATGTTACAGCAAATCAGACAATGAGAATTCATCATATTAACTACCAAATGGACAGTAACAACGTCTTATGAACAGGATTTTTACTCAGCTGAAAACTATTGTTTTAAAGGAGGTCTTTTTTCTTTTACTGATCTGTGAGAAAAATATACTTTATATCAGTGTAATCTAAAACTTATTGATGCTAACCACCAGAAAGCCCTGTTAGATTGCTTCTGGTCCTGGCTCTCAAGGCCCTCCTGACATTATTATTCGCAGTTTTTATTCCATTGTTGATCTCAATCAATTTTTCTGATATTTCTCCTTGATCCATGGGATCATTTTCTACTCCAGTCTGACCAGATCTTACTATTGGTAACCTTTTCGTGATTTTGAAACTCAATATTCTGTTGTCTTTTCCATTAAATTCATCTTACTAACTGTGACAGCAGAAAAAGTGGGATCTCAGTTGATGAGCTTAGTTGCAGTCCCAGCACAGAAGCAGGCTGAATCATACCAAGTAATGCTTCTCTGACCACCTCTATCAACTCTGAAAAACACTCTGAAAAACACTCAGAGCTGTTTTTTGTTTTTTTTTTTTTTAAAAGGGGCATAAGGTAGGTGGAGACAGCCCCATCCTGTGCTGGCCTGTGTGGCAGGGTCAAGAACAAGGACGGGAGAGGTCCTGACATCTCTCTTGCTACGGTGCTGGGAATGAATTTGTTCTCAGGGTTGCAGCTTGACAGGAAGAGATGGGGAAAATCTGGTGTCCTGACAAAACTTCAGGAAAAAAATAACATCCTTATTTTTTGTCACAGTGCCAGGATGGCCCCTGTGCTCTGGGACTATCAAGCCAAGCTGGACATCTGGTGTGGGGATTCATCTGATGGAATGAGGATGACTACATCAGAGTTAGTCACCCCAGGCTTGCTTCAGAGTCCACAGGGAGAAATGGGTACTTCCAGGGGCGTGATTTGCCTTATTCTAAAGAAGTTATGCAAACCCACATTACATGGGTCATATTACATGACTTATGCTCCAGATATCCTCAGGTTTCTCTGCTGAGCTAGTTAGCTAATTCCATTTTCCTGACACCAAAAAGAAATGTAGCATTTATTATAAATCTCTACTGTAACTATCAGGCTTACTTCTTGCCTTCCCCTATGGTCATAAGAGAGCAGTAGGTCACCAGATTCTCAACAACAAAGCTTTATGTACCAGAAACTGTTATCATGTCCCAGTGTCTTCTACATGAAACAAATGGTTTTTTCCCCTCAAAATTTCCTTGCAGGACATCTTTCTTCATTTCCTATCACTTCCACTGTTTTGACTGGACTTTCTCCAGCTTGCCTTCAACACTTAATATATTCTACAATGATTAAATAACTCCAGCTAAGTAATATCTCCCATTGTTCACACCATAGCCTCTAATTCAGTTATCTCTTTTTATTCTAGTACTATAAACATTGAGTTTTGGTGAATATTGAGACCCATAATAGATTTTGAGATATATATATATATATCTGGTCTTTCCTCATGAATCTATGTTCATACAAAACTTTGAACATGAAGACAAACTGAGAAACTCAGTTATTCCTTCCAGTACTTGGCACACTTGCAGTGCTAACACTGCCAGCCCAGTAAAGAGGAGGAAAAATAAGATTAGCAGCAGTGACTTTGACTCCAAATGCCTTCCAGGGAGCGGGCTGCACTTGGGTTTGAATTTACATCTCAGCAGTAGACAGATTTACATTTCAACCATTAGATCTCTGTGAGAAACTTCTACTCCCTGTGCTTCTGTGATTTTTCTAGTTCTTAGTTAATGAATACACATAGATTTAATACTAGCGGTAATGAAGACACAGGGAGCTGTAGGATAATGAGAAGCAGGAAGCAGTTTCACACAGTTTCCGTGAATGAAAAATGTATGTGGGTGTTCATAGTACTCGGAGCAGAAAAGTATGGAGCTCAGTAAAAATAATTGTTGCTGGATTATCTCTCGTAAAAAAACTCTTCCGAGAACAAATCCTAGCCAGAAAATTCCTCCAAAAAAATCCAGCCATGGAGCAATGTTATTTTGCTCTTCTGTTCTGCATAGCCATGCTGTTGATTTTATTGGACCAAGGCTCTGAATATGCTTTTGATATACAGACAGATAGAAAAGTGACCCATGTGCTGGGCATTATTTGCTCAACTTTCTGTGTGAGGCAGCAAAGTGGAGAAAAGCATTTATAAATTTCTGTAAAACTTTCCTGAATTGTGAGTCGTTCTTCACTTTATTTTAAAATGAGGCCCTATTTCTTTAAGTTAAGCATGGGTAATTTTTTTTGGTGGTGTAATTTTAGTGTTTTCTCATAAGTGCTGTTCACCAATCCAAAACCAGTCTTGTTTTTAGCTGTCACTGCTCTGAATAAGTTCACTTTGGGGACCAGTGCATAATATGGCACCAAAATTCAGTGCAAGAAAAAAGTTAGCTTTTCATTTTTGTGTCTGTGGCCCTTACCAAATACATGTGGTATGAGAAACATTAATCAGCAAGAACTTGTATGGGCAAGGCTGAAACATCAAAAGAGGCAGTCAGATGGTGCCCAGACCTACCCAGGCTTGTCTCAGCTCCCGCTATTTAATGCAAATGAGGTAATTTCACATATGCAGATAGTGGCGTGATCCTACCTCACATCTTAGCCTTCCTTCAGGGAGTCAAAAGCAGCCAAATATTTTGAGGAACCCAGTACCCTGAAGGCAACCACTAACTGGCATGGTGCAGCACTTACAGGGTAGGCACTCACATGTGCAGGCCTGGGCTAAATCGTCTTTTCTGTCTTCATAAAGAATAGAGCACAGCCAGCAAAAGGGAATGAGAAGTGTGACACCTGAGAAACAAGCATTGTCCTGCTGACAGGGGAAAGAGAAAGGACATCTAGAAAGAGAATAACCTAAGCCCAAAAAAAAGTGAACCATTGAAATGGAACCGAGTTAAACTGAAATGCTTGCAGCAACAAAGCCTTGTTCCCTTTTCCACTCCCCAGCAACAGCAGCAAATAAACAGAATGAGTTGGAAGCAGAGACAAACAGAACAAATGCTTTGCTCTAGAGTTCTCCTTGCAAATGTGGTGCTCAAAGGACGGTGCCCATTCTTTAAATCTATGTTCTTACCAACCCTTTTTACATCATTTTTTCCATCCAGTCTGTTTCTTATTCATTGCTCTCAAGACCCAAGCCACGTCTTTTCTTCCCAAGTAATTCCTATTCTCTTTTCTTTCCTAAGTCCTCGCTTTACTTCTTCCTGGTGTTGACAACTTGTACTGTGATCTCTTCGCACAGCTGACACTTAATAGGGAGTCAGGTTTCCCTATGATGCCCAAGCAGACATTTTGAGGGTGTCAGATGGAACCAATATAGTTAAAGAATAACAGAAAAGTTTGAGGATGATTTATATTTTTATGGCCTTTAGCCATGTCTCCATATGTTTCAACATCTGTTGTTTAGTAGACATTAAATGTTGCTTGAGCAGTGAGATAAGTTCATGGGTTGTATTTGTACTTTAACCAAAGGGCCATGTGCTTTTATATGTATTTTAGAATTCATGGGTGCACTTAGTCAATAACAAATCGTGTTGGACCATCTGCTATTTAAAAGCTCCACAACTTCTTATGGTGAGGTTTTTATCAGTCTTATCATGTCATTTAGGAAAAAAAATTCATCTGCCTAAAGAGACAGCTTCTTCAATAAAGATTCTTGAAGCTTTCCTTAAGTGCTGGTTTAAAGCAAGGGACATATGTTTACCATCATAATGGCAATCAATGATTGCTGACTGGTAGGACAGTGGTGAGAGGAGCTACTAAAACTTAGTTGAAAGAGCCCACCTTCCCAGGGCTTTTTTTCCACCTAGTAAAGGTGAAACAATTCAATCATTTCCACACTATTGAATTTGTGAATCTAGCACAAATGTGTCTCACAAATTAATTACCAGATCTCAGATCCAGGCACCTATTGTGAAGTACACTATGTAAGCACAATTTCAGGACAAAAATTGACAAGGATTTATAGATACTCAACATCAAGTTGATAAACGCCCGAATGAGCACTGAATTTAACCAATCTTTGTAAGAGTTGCTGTTGATAGCTTCTAGACTACTTATCTGCTGCAACGATTTGGTCTTTAGTAGTATAACTTGCTGATGGCTCTGACAAAATCTTCAGGGAAACGCTCATTTCCATGAGGATTGTAAAAATTACGCAACAGAATTGATTCTGACACAATTTTAACATCCCTTTTAAAAAGTCTGTCTTTGCAATCTTTAAAATCTCTGTGTTTCGGTATCTTCTCTCTGATTTCTCTTAAGAACTGGAAATATTCCTCCTGTCAAAAAGGTGACCTAAGCTCCTTTTTCACTTTGAAGAAACATGACTTCTTGAAGAGAAGCTACAGAAAAGATAGGGAAGGGAATTTTCCTGCTCTCTCAGTATTTTGTTTTTCTATTTCAGGGTATCATATTCCGCACTGTATGCATACTTGCACACCTCTCGGTAAGTGCACTGAAGCTATGCTTCAATTGTAAGAGTAGCACTTAAAAAGAACATTTTCCACTTTTTCTTCTTGAAGTTCTTACGCTTTTCTCAACTGTAAACCTTAAGAAAAGGTAGCTCTTTTTTCTTGTTTGTTCTCTATGCATCTAGGAAAGAAGCAGGAATAAAGCCAATGGTTAGACCCAATTATTGACATGCACATAGAACCACAGTCTGAGTAGCCTGTGCTGCTCTGGGCAGCTGGGATTCTTTCTGCACTTGTCCATGCATAGCCTATAATCACAGCCCAACTTTAAAAGACATCTGATTGCATCAACCAAAATAAAATATTCTTTCCAGAAACCTAGTTGACTGCATTTTTTTCTTTGCTTTTATATAATATATAACAAAATATATATAATTGAAATTTCAGAAACAGTGTTTAATCTGACTTTGGAAAATTAACAGCTTTTGTTTGCGGCAATCACCCCCTACTCTTTTTTTTTTTTTTTTTTTTTTTTTTTTTTTTTCACTAATAT
>VZRO01005390.1:229279-323806 GCA_013397915.1 Daphoenositta chrysoptera
TTTTAATGTATGTCAAAATTAGTCCAGGATGGTATAAATGTGATCAGGAATTTCCCCATTCAGTTTTCTTTTCTTTCATATCTATGTGACATCTCTGGGAAGCTCTTGGTCTGCTGATCAAAATAAAACTGCTAACACTTACTTGTGAAATGACACCAGTTTTTTCAGCTATTTTCCCCCGCAAATTATATTCTAAAAGTTATTATTCTTTTTGCATTTCTATATCATCTGCATTCAGAAACACAAAAGATACCCTGCAGTGTTTTCTCTGCTTGAAAAGGTCTAGCACTGCTTTGGAGCAGTAACTTGCAGTTTAGTTCAATGGAGTACTGTTTGATAGTCAGTTTATTCAGCACAGAAGAAATTAAAGCCTTGCATTACAGCCCTGAAGCCAAAGATAAGCTGTACAACACATCTCCCACAATTTACATATACACAAGGACACACATGTGCTGGGAGTAAATTCCTGTGATGGTACTTCTGACCTATATGTGGGCTTGAAAAGCTCTATGCTGCTTCTGAAAATTTGACCTAAATTTTCTTGCAAGATAAAAAAAGTAATGTTATCAAAATACTGACTGATCTTGTATCAGGAAAAAAGTCAAAGTAGCTACAGTCAAGGCACTTCCAAGAATAGTGATTTTCTTGATGATAATGCTTCTGCAATAGTAACACCTCCATCTGAGTGTGTAAAAATCCTGAAGCTTTTACTTCATATTTTGAAATAAGACTTGCTGCATAATCTGATGGTTTTTTGTCTTCAATATTTGCAAGTACCTTTTTAGGAGGAATATATTATGTAAAAACGAAATTATTTTAAAGTAAATGCAGAGACAAACAGAGCAAATTTCTGTTGAAGACAGAGAATTAAATGGGTAACTCATATGATCTGGTCTTTTTCCTCCAACACTACACCAGCCACTGAGACAGTTCAAGTACACACTGTAATTCCCAGTTTAAGTAGAGAGGATGAGTTCAGAACTGTATCATTTAACAAGAGGAAAATGGCCAGTTGTATACTACAATCTGGTATATGTTGTCTCTAAAGCTGCTTACAAATCATACATTTCCAAATAGTTATCTGCTGTCTGCTAGTGGCTCATGTGGTCTGAACTGGAAAAAAAAATTGCTTGTATATGCATTTTATCTTTTTGATCTTCTAACAGGCATGGACAACAACAAAAAAAATGGTGAACTTTTCAGATTGCAATGGGAGAAGTCCAGACTGTATGTGTAAATATAATGTGATATACTTTTGATTTACTGACATGGTTCTCCAGGCCCAGTTTGCACTAAAGATAAAAACTATAAGAATAAATATTGTTTCATTTTAACACCTGAAGCTTAATTACAATAGAGAACAGTATCCAAAATATATGGAAATAGAGTTAGCTCTAGCTTTTCCTTCAACATTTTTGTTATGCTTCTCATTGATTAAAAACCACAGAGAGATTCACCTCACCGTTAAAAAGATGCACTTTTTAAACATTACTTTCTACTTTCCTTCATAGCAGCGGAAGACCTTGAATTCACTGAAGCACTCCTGCTGCACCTGCACCATGAAGCAAGCACCATGGCCAGTAAAAACTTCAGGTTTTACCTGTGATGTTTTCAGGCTAATGCAGATTGGAAACCTTGAACCCAGCAGGGAAAAGTGGAGGGCAGCTGTAAGGAAACCACGGCTGCCACTGCCCAAGGAAGTGATGCTTGGTGTCCCCCCACATGTGCAGGGAGGGAGAGGACATGCCAGTCACTGTGAAGCCTCCTGTCAAGATTGAATACTGCTGATGTATTTTCAGGTTATGTTCCAGCAAATCACTATTTTCCTAACCCACTCACAACTAGCTATGAAAAAACCATAGTGTAAGTACCTTATCTACACAGTGTCAGGAAAATAAATATGGTCTTAAGTTGTTTCAGTCCCTTGCATAGAAGCAGGTCCATCAACAGCAGAGTCAGCCTGTGAAACAAGACCAGCACAGGACCTGGATGCTCTGCTTAAGGTCATAGCCCAAGCAAATGCCATGTAGGACATGGCAGACTCTTCCTTCCAATAACCATGTTTTTCTTCCCATTTTTCTTGATTTTTCTCAGACAGTGTCTTAGCTGTGGTCATAAACTGATGGGTGGCCTACGACTGAGCAAGTGTTGAATCAGGACATATTTCTCACTTACCTTGGGCCAAGGTCAGAGGATCTGTATGTATCAAACCACACATGCAGTATGTATTAAGGTGTGACGTACAGGATAACACACCCAAATAAATACGTTATCCTCTGATCCCTTGTTCATGCTCCTATGGACAGCGAGTAGTGCAGCACAGCTATCTGCAGCAGTCAGGAATTCACTTCCCCGGAAATGCCTCATGCCTTTTCTTTTACACTTTCTCATGCAGAGCAGGAATTTCTTTCATGTCCCTTTTATGTCCTTGTCCCTTAACCACAACACTATTCAACTAAGACATCTGGCACCCTGTTTACCCTGGGGAACTTTGCAGTGTTATCTTTTAATGTGTTTTTTTTAGTAGAAACACTGGCTGATTACACGTGTGTTGTTGTCACATCTTAAAACTACTTGTTAGTGACTATTGCTTCATTAATAGAACTATTAATGCAGCATTATGACTATGAATGCAATAGTATGACATCACCCTTGCCTCTTCTCCTCTGCTGGTTTAATTAAGGCATTTGTTTGCTTTACGGTTATTACTTCCCGTAGCAGGAAACCAAACACGCTCTAAAGAGGTTAACAATGAATTCAAAGTTGTCCATATGCAGCTTGAGGGAATAATTTTTAAATGTCTATTAAAGGGATATTTTCCTATATGTTTCTGCCATTTCCCTGGAAGGTAGCAACTCGATTCTCTGGCTTTATCTGCTGCATATTCAGATATTTGTTTACACTGGCTGTTTGCCTAAACAGCTCAATTTCCTATATTTCCAACTCAAGGATAAGCCTAATGATACTCTATAGTGTGCCCCACTGCAGCCAAAGAAACATCTCAGTTAGTGAGCTCAGCTGGAGAAATTCCAGCAAAAAATCCAATCCTCTTTAAACCCTCAGAGTGCGGTCACAGAGCCACAACTGTACAGGAAATCCCCTGGCGTGCAGATACCACTGAAAACACCTGGCACCCAGCAGTCGGAGTGGTTTTGGAACCACGAACCTTTTTGCATACCCTTGCCTATGGAAGCCATTGTCCCAGCTCTGAGGGTTGCCAGTGATTGTGCCTGTGGCTGATCATCAGAGGGTTTAGGGCAGGGCTTAAGATCACACAGCCTCCAGTTCCCTTACAGACACTCACGGAGTAAGTATGCACGAAAGAAAGGCAGAAAGCAGAGGTTTGCCCCTGCCTTGGCCTTCTCTGGGATCTTGATGGCTGCAGGGGATCATTGTAAACTGCACTTTGTCTCTCCACAGCTGCCTACATGGAGGTCACACTCAGCTGATGAGGGCAAAGAGCAGGACATAGGCTTTTCCAGCTCCACCAGAGCAGGCATTGGCACAGAAAAAACATTAGGGCAAGAGGGTCAGTGCTCTCCTCCTTCACAAGAAAATAACTGTGGGAGAAACAGCCCAGTGACCCTCACAGGAGCATCAGTGGAAAGCTTCTGTTTCAGGGGATAACTCACAGATATCAGGGACTACTGGGACATTTGGCACCCCTACGGTCCAGAAAAGCTGCCTTTACTGGCTGGTCTGGGAACCCCAAATGTCATACCTGGACATGCCACTGGGGTTTATTTTCACCAGGATGAGCTGATCAGATATGAAGGGTTTAACATTGCTCATAAATTAAATTTAGCTTTCAGCCAAGATCCTAATGAGCCACAGCTGGCTGTTGGTCTGAAGGGCTAGTATGTGCCCTAATTACATCATGATGAAGCATCCTTGCTAGCATTTCACTACACTGCTATTAGTACACAGAGCTCAACTAGGAAAAAATGAATCTTCTAACTCCCTGATTCATCACAATAAAGTAAATTACAGAAGCACAAATTACTCTCACAACACACAGAGATGTCCCTGAGCTCCAACCTTATAATCATCTGATGAACTGAGGCAGCTAAGACTAAGTAGACCCAAGAAGCCACTGCTGGGGAAAGGAATACAGGGCAGCAATTGTCTCTCCCATGTGCAAAGGCAATGACCAGAGAAAAAGGTCCCCAATGATCCTGACTCTGGCAGCTGTGGCTATGTCTCCAAGCCAAACCTAAACTTCCATCCTCTCCCAGCCTGTGGGTTCCGAAGAGATGGTTTCATTGCTTCCTTTATTTTTTCACAGACTTGTCTGAAGCCTGGATTGAGAGAAAAGAAAACGTGGTCCAGAAAAGCTGCCTTTACAAAATGTAGTAACAGTAGCAGTTAATACTGGAGCACCATCTACTGTCTACTAAATTTCTATTAACATGTGTGTTTAAGCACCTGTCTTGCATTCACACCAAAACTTCTCTCTGACCACTTTCTTCTGATCTGACTTTTCTGCCTGCCTCCTAGGTCTTGTCTCTGGTATGAAGGATGGCCATCTTCTTAGATCAGGCACGTATGTCTGTGCCTCTGACAGAGGACTTGGAGAAAGCCAGGTAGAGAAGAGCCGCATTTGTTTGATCAGCAGGGAATGAAGATGGACAGGACTGAAGTAAGGCAACCTGGCTTCAGACAGAATAGGTGTCTGATCAGACAAAACAGCCCCACAGACACAAGGACAATGGTATTGATCTCTCACCAAGACAGAATGATGTAAAAGCAAACAGTTTCCAAAATTCTCTCTGAGAAAAAGCAGCATTATTTCTCTTCGTTTTCCTGGAGGGCAATGGGGGATACAAGACATGGAACAAAAGACAATCTTCCAGACCAGTATTTCAGACTTTCCACAAGTTCAGACAAACAATGTTACACCAATTAGGCTGGTTGAATCCATTAAAACTATTGTACTAATTACAGCAATACTTTATAATTCAAGACTTTTGGGAATGACAGTGGTAGAAGTTTACGAATGTAAAATAAAAGTTTGATCTAAAGTGCCGTGACCTGTGGTCCTAAAGCCTGTAATGCTTATCTTTCACTTTCTGATTACAGGAAAATAAAGAGGTGATAGAATGAGCCTATGAAGAAAGAAGAAAAAGAAGAGCAAAAGAAATTGTGGCTAACAGAGGTTGAAAACAACAAGCAAAACCATAATAAAAGTAATAAGAAGTGAAAAGAAGTATGACTTTTTACTACATATGACTACATAATACAGAGAAAAGTGTTGAGAGAAATCTATAACTGCAAGAGAGGGGTGAAAGACTGATTTGCGAGTAAAAAACTATGGGAGAAGATAACGGAAGGGGGAGAGATAATAATGGACGTACAAAATGTGTTAGGAGAACAAATGTAAGAGGAAGAACCTAATTTGTGTGTTATAACAAACAAACTGCATTTTAAAAGTTTAAAAATGAAGTATTCTGCTACTCCATTGGGTCAGAAGTGTATGCATTTAAATACAGTTAGGACAGAAATCTAAGGTTTACTGTCTCAAACATATATTTCACTGCCTACTTTAGGCACCTTCAGATAAAAATTTTTAAAACGCACAGAACTTAGTTCTTGGGCCTTCTTGAAGTTGTTTTGGGTTTTTTTAACAAAGTTCCATCTGCACATGTGAGGCTGTGAAATGACTGAAGTTTTCATTCTGCGTTATTACAGTGTGGAGTCTCCAGGAGAACTCAAAAACATTTTCTGTAACGTCTACCTTCAGTAGAAGCATTACTGTCTGGAATTCTGGATGCAACCGTCAAGGAACAGGCAAATTATTTTCCCAACATTTCTTGAGAAACTAAGTTCCTGGTTCATCTCTCTGCCCAGAAGAGAAGCTCTGTGCACACTCAGTGAGACAGCAACTCCTCTGTTTCGCATTTTAAAAGTTTAAACTGTTCTTACAATCTCCATTTTGTTCTGAGAAACAGTTGGTTACTGTTGAAACGAGTGAGCATTTTATCATTGCCTTCTGTAGATTTGACCCTTGGAGTGTATTTGGAGAACAAGATGATCCGAACTTACTGCAGAAGAGAGTTGCACCAAACAGCTGGTCTCCAAGATTTTCCAAATAAATAAAGTGTTTACAATTTTATTGGAAAAAGAAGGCAATTTGCTGTTCTTCCAGTTTTTTTCCCCCTGTATTTCTAAAGACCTTCCACTTAAATACCATCAATAGCCTACTGTAACCTGCGCTTTTTTGGTTGCTGGTCCAGAAACATCGCAGGAATTTGTTGGGCTGTCTCTGAAAGTGCTGAGAGAAGACAGGGATGGGAGGGGTGGCGGGTGGCTGCAGGAAGTTGAGGTCTAGGATGGAAAGCGTGATCACTCTCTATCAGATGGAGGCAGAGGAGTAATGCAGCAATTTGGCATTAATTCAGTGTGGCTGAGAGCTCCTGCTGGGAAACCCTCTGAGATCAGAGTTATGTGGTACTTGACACAGTTTTTTTCTAATGTATTTTATCATGCTGTAAATGTAATCTATTTAGTTTGGAAATATAACAATACTGCGTAATCTTCCAAATAAATGCAATGGGTTTTCTTTCTTTGGAAACTTGATTTCTATTAAAAAGAGACATTTTTAAAGCTCTGAGTTTGTCTTGGTTCTCCCTTACTCTGTCTTGAAAATACTGATGTTGTGCCTCTTCAGAGAGTACTTTTCTGTCTAAAGCGGCACCAGAAAATAATCTTACCAGACAAAGGATGTAGAGGTTTAGACAAGATCTATTTGGGGGCTTAACTGATTGCCGGCAACAGCAGCAACACAAACTGCAAAACCTCTTGTCAAAGAAAGGTTATCTGAAGGTTGCTGGGTTTAGAAAAGAACATGTCTCTCTCTTCTTCAGCCACCCTCACACTCCACTCTGGCCTGTACTGTTGTAGATAGATGTTGGCTTCTTCAGATAACACATCTATCATCATGCAAATCAGAGCAATCAGTGACACCTTGGTTATCGATAATTCTGTTGTTCAGGGCAAAACACATACAGTTCCCACTGCTTTGGGTCAAGAAGTGGCATCAAAAATGTGCCTTGTGTCAAAAAAATGTTTGGGGATGACGGAATGCATGAACTCTACTTCTAATATATCATGTATCTGAATATGATCAACTGCTATTTGATTGACCTGATTCCATAGAGTAATGGAATAATGACAGAAAAAAAAATCAGAAATGATGTAGTTTTCCAACTAATAAACTAAGATTTTTAATTTAGAAATTTAGATAACCATATGCTTGGCTCACTACAAATCTTCCTGTCTCCACTTCTGATTTTGACTTTTAGTCCAATTATATGGTATAAGATTACAATATTAAATTTATAACAGCAACATTGTCCTCAGTTTGGCCTCATTGTGCTTAGCGCTATGATATTTCAAAAGCAGTGGCTTAATTTTATAGTTTCATGCTCTTGAGAACACTTACAGTTATAATTATGGAGCCTAATTAAGTGACAAGGACTGAATTTCTAGGTGGAATAAGATATTTTTTCATCAATATGTGGTACGTTTCATCATAGAATCATATCATGGACTAGTTTAAGTTGGAAGAGATCTTAAAGATAATCTAGTTCTATACCTCCCACCATGGTTGGGGACACCTTCCACTAGACCAGGTTGCTCAAAACCCCATCCAACCCAGCCTTGAACACTTCGAGGGATGGGGCATCCACAACCGCTCCAGGAAAACTGCTCTAGTGCCTCACCAGCAGCACAGTAAAGAACTTATTATTATCTAATTTAACCTACCATCTTTCATTTTGAGGCCATTACAATTCCTATCACTCCTTGCCTGTATAAAAAGTTCGTCTCCAGCTTTCCTGCAGGCCCTCTTTAGGTACTGGAATGATGCTGCAAGGCCTTTACGGAGAGTTCTCTTTTCCAAGCTGAGCAACCCCAGCTCTCTCAGCCTGTTTTCATTGCAGAAGGTTGTCCCCATCACCAACAAAGATGCTAAAGAGCACTTGTCCCTCAGGAACATCACTGGTCAATGGTCTCCACTTCAACATTAAGCTGCTGAGCTCAGCTCTTTGAATCTGTTCATCCAGACAACTTCTTATCCATCAAGTGTCCATCAGATCCATGGCTTTCTAGTTTAGAGAGCAAGATTCTATGTGGGACTGTGCCAAATGATTTGCACAAGTCCAGGTAGATGATGTCAGTTGCCCTTCTCTCATTCAGCAGTGCTGTAATCCTGTTGTAGAAGGCCACCAAATTTGTCAGGCATGATTTTCCCTCAGTGAAGCCATGCTGGATGGTTCTTTTTTACATATTGTTTCCTTTTGCACAGTTCTAGTGCTTGCATTCCCACCTCCTGCGTGGATAAACTTACGTACTTACAGAATGAAGTACTCAATGTGAAGATAGGAGATCCATGTCTCTGATAAAGAACTGGATGCCAAACTCCTGAGATCCCAAAGTGCACAGCATACATTCAGCAGTGCTTGCTCGGGATGTGCACTTGAGTGGGGACTTGTCATGGTGGGCAGATGCAGATTGCCATGAAGTGATCAGATATTCCCTCAGAGGTGTCTGTGGGCAAGCAGTTGTGGAGTAGAGCCTGACTACAAAAGCATGTGGCTCTTTTCTCATCCCCAAGGGCGTCGTGGGTGGAGTGGTGGGAAGAGCTGGCATTGCAGATCCTTTCCTTGTGTTCTCCCCACAGCAGCTGGTGGGGAGTGCAGAGAGAGAGGAGCACGTGGAGCTGAGGGATGCTTAGGCAGATGATCTGTCTCACAGACTCACAATGCAAAGCAGAAGGCTAGGGACAGCCAGTTTGCTCCCACGGTGGCACTGCATGTTCTGAGTTAAAGATCAATGCAAGCTTCTCCTCAAACATTTTCAGTGAGGTTGGGTTTGCCTTAGTATGTTCGCCTCCCTCCCATTGTTCTCATGGACATCTGACAGCAGTTTGCCTCTGTTTCCATGACATAGGTCACAGTATGTGTCATGGGGAGAGAAGTATAGGACATAGTACAGAAATAGTCGTTTAGTTATTCTTCAGGAAGATTATGTTTGTTGTGTGAGTTTCTTGGCTCTCATAGGAAATTGCTGGGTTTTGTTGTGTATGTGTTTGTTTTGGTTTTTTATGAGCACATCTGCCTAGCATCTGAATTTCTAAATAACTTAAAATTAAATAAAGCACAGGGTTAACCCGTGTGAGGCTGTAAGTCTGTGGGTCCTTAGGAAGTGAATTTTGAATTGCTTCAGTTGTGCTGCACTACAGCAATGACTGTTTCCATGTTGCTCTTTACATATGATCTGAAAACACAGGAATGTGGAACTGACATCAGCATGATCTGCAGCTTTACACCTGTCTGTCAACTGTACTTCAAAATGGTTAGCTTTACTGAGATGTCTTCAGCAGCTGAAGGGGTATAAATGATCAGTAAGTAGAAGTAACTATAGGAATAAATGCTAGTAACTATTTTTTGGGACACACATATGCTGGTGATTCAGCTACACAAACTTAAAGCATGAGTTTGCAGACAGCACTAATGCCACTGCTGCAATTTGGAAGATAACACGTCTGTGTCTGAACTGCATCCATGCAAAGCCAAGGATTCTCTGCCCTATGCATCCAGTTGCCGTGTGGCTGCTCTCTGACCCTCTGTGGGGTGACAGACATCCAGCCACAGGTTCACATCCCACAGCAAGCCACAGAATCACAGCTGAGTTGCAAGAGACCCACCAAGATCATAGAGCCAAACCCCAAGTGCTGCACAGGACAATTCCCAGCGCCTCCTTGCCTGTGGACTCTGGGGCTGGTGGATGCACAGCTGCCTGTGGCCTCCCTAGTCAGAAGCTGGAATGTAACCAATGACTATTAAGCAAATGCATGGACCAAAAATGCATAAAACAGCCTAATAAATTATATATTCCTAAATTTCAGGATTGTTTTGGTTTTTAACACATCAGAAACATCTTTTTCATTGTGGGTTTCTTGGGTACTTCTGCATTAGGAAACACTGCTGGTGAGCATGTCAGACTTCAGATTCTAGCTGATATAAACTAAGGCACCTTCACTTACAGTGTAAAATTTCCATGACCATATAAACTAATAGAAAATTTAGTCCAAGAAATGTAGAAGAAATAGCTGACAGTGCACTACAATGCATTCACCTTTCAAAGAGTCTCTAGTATGACTTATAGACCTCGAGTTACCAAAAGTCCCAATTAACTCCTACCTGTCCAATAAAGTACTAAGACAATTTAAAAGTACTAAGAAGATTTGTTTCATGTCTTTTACCGGACTGCAAGATTTCACAGGGAATAATTACCACTGGCAAGCAGCAAATAACACCCCTGACTTCTTTCTAGGATTCAAGCCCGTGACATACTTCACTGACTTCTGACAACAGACTTCAAGACTTAAGCCTTCATGACAGCTCTGGGGAATAAAATACCTGATACCTCAGAGGTCACAGAGGGTAAAAACATTCTCTCCCAAATGCAATATCAGATTGAGCAAAAGCCTCACTGAGAAGTGTCACTGAAGATGAGAACTTTGCATGCCCATCTGTGAAGCCTAATTCTGGACCATTTGTAAGTAACTTAAAGTACCATCTCAATTGTAAAAAGCAATGAGAACAATACACTTTAAAAAAAGAAAAAGGAGGAAAATCTCAGTTTATGTGCAGACTAGGAAAAACCCCTAGAGGCATATTACTCAATCCTTATGTCCAAGATCTTAATACACCACAAAATGTTGTGAGGGAAAGAATTTCCTGTTACTTTCATCTGTGCGTACACATGAAGAATGTAGAAAAGTTCAGTTTAGTATTATATAGCAGCCCACTTAGAAAGCACAGCTATACTAAAATAAAACTACATTTTTATTTTTGTGACTCTGTTCCCCAGGCAGGAAATTCTGATACAGGAGTTCTTATTTTGATTTCTTTGTGTACTTGCAAGTTCTGATTTTTATCTTAGAGATGGTAATAATGCTCAGCAAAAGACTTACCTATTTGCTTTACACTCCAGTTTGTAAAGTACACTAAATTCTGAAGGAGTCCCTCAGGACCTATTAGGAATGAGAAGCATTTTGTTTTTCCAGATGGTCATGTAAAGCTTGTTCTTTACTGATGGTTGATGATCCATTGATTCAATCACAAAAAGAAGTGTTGATAAGTTCATAATTCGTTTTGCTAAACCTTAATGGTTCTTTTCTGTACAGGGAAATCTAGCTGCCACAGAGGGGTACAAGCTCCTTGCACTCACTGTGGGTTTCTGTGCGGGGACACACATCTTAAGGAGCATCAGACAGAGGTTCCCAGACCAAGAGCTGTGGCTGAAAGGGTGCTTGAGCCTGTGGGGTGCACCAGGGGCTGTTGGGTCCTCCCTTGCCCTGTGAATGGGACTGTGCATACCCTGCCCTCTCTGATTGTTACTCCAGAGAGACATTCAGCTGCCTTCTATACTCTTTGGGATTTTCCCTAAATTCCATTTTCTTTTTTCTTTCCTTCCCTTTTTCTCTGCTTTCTCCCTAACCCCTAGGTCCTGCTTTGATATGACATTTCCCTGCAGTCGTCTAAACTCTTTGCCCTCTGAGTGTTGAGCAAATAAATGTAAATGGCGGGCTGGCCCTCATGCAGGCTCAGTTTGCTGTAAAAGAAGAAATATGAGAAAATATCTCTGCAGATATTCTCACTATAGCCAAAAGACATTGGGACATACCCTTTCAGATCATTGTCTAGCCTGGCTGAATCTGTCACCTTTTCTTATATATACACACATCTTATTAGAGGCATTTGTCTACAGAAAGTTGTCCAGACCCCTGTCCAACAGCTGGCACTTTGTAACAGCAGTCCCTAAAGGCCTCAAGCCTGGTAAATAATTTTAAAATATTTCCATGTAGGACTGTCGGTTTGTTTGAACCATTCAGCTGATTCAGCACTGGAGCCATGGAAAGGCTGATTAATGGTTTGCTTATTTTAAAGCCTAACAGCCCACAAGCCAATTGCCCACTAATATTTCCCTGATGAGCACAGGCTTATTTCTGTGTTGCAGTAGGTTGCTGAGAAACTAAACTCCTACATTCCCAGACTGTTCATGATTTTGGTAACAACTGCATGAAATGGAGGGACTATTATCATATCTAAACTTAGCATGTAGCCCTGTTTATTTACCATAGGTCATAAAGTTGACTGAAAAAAATTCCTCAGAATTCAATTTCAGCATAAAAATAATTTTGAAATTAAATTAATGGGAAAAATAAAAAAGAGATTATTTCATTTAAGGACAAAAGAAATAGAATTTAAACATGAGGGAAAAAATGAAAGGAAAAAGCAATACACTGGCTGATTGACAGGCTGTTATTACAGTTTGTAAAACAAAATATTACTTTCCCAAATAAACAATATTCTTCACCATTTTTTTAAAATTCAATAGTTAAAATGATTTGTTTCTGCTTTCCAGATATTTATAGTCTTTCACTGTACAAATGCAGACTAACCTGTACTATATAGAAGGTAGTTTTGAAGTTCATTCTAAAGAATGACATTAAAATGTGGTAAAAACATAGAGGTTTTCCCTTTTCATCTCTTACAGAGCTGAAAATGAAAACTTTACTTATATACTAGTCCAGTGTTTTCAGGGTTTGAAGAAAAAAATTTTACTTTCTCTTAATAAATGCAAAGAGACTGCTATTTCAAACCCAAATGGAAAAGACAGAAGGAGGGAGTGGGTCTCATTATTTACATTTTTGTTCTTTTTTCAGGTTCCCTTGTGTTTAAAGAGCTTAGAATTTCTTAGAAGATAATAGCAATACCAAAGTTCCATTTTAAATGCATTTGTAGCAATACCTTTTATCCTAATTATCCAAAAAGTCACTGGTGGAATCCTTTGGCCACTCTCCCTGCCATTACTTTCCCCTCTTCCTCCCTTTTTGTTAGGGCTGATGAATTCCAATCCATACATTTCACACAAGCACAGCCCAGCAAGGTGTTGGCTGCCATCAGCTCTTTCCATAAACTCAGGGGAACTGAGATATTCAACACTTTGCAGGAGCGGGTTCATTGCTAGAGCAGGGCCAGGATGAGTCCCACACTGAATTCTAAGGAAATCTCAATTCAGTCAGGCCTGTTGATCATTCCAGACATGGAAGAATCATGAAATGCCATTTGCCTTTAAGAGAAGTCTTTCAGTCATGCCCAAAACTGGTACAGAGCAGTGAGCTGAAAACTGCAGACAGGCAGACTACCTGTTTCTTACCTAGGAGAAAAATTGCAGAATCATAGAACTGTTTAGATTGGAAAAGACCTAAAAGATCATTGAGTCCAGCCACCTACAGAGCACAGACATGTCCACTACAAAACCATGCCCCTAAAAGCCACACTTAAATATCTTTTAAATTTCTCCAGCAATGATGACTCAACCACTTCACTGGACAGACTTTTCCAGTGCTTGACAGTCCTTTTGGTGAAGGATTTTCCTAATAGCCAATATAAATCTCCTTGATGCAGCTAGAATTATAGAATTGTGGAGTGATTCAGGTTGGACAGGACCTTGTCATTCCAACCCGTCTGCCACGGACAGGAGTATCATTCATTAGATCAGGTTGCTCAGGGCCCCATCCAACCTGTCTTTGAGCACTTCCATGGTAGGGCATTCACAGGATATATGGTCAACCCCTTCCAGTGCTTCATCACCCTCTGAGTAAAAATTTCTTCAATTTTTCTAACCTGAATTTCCTCTCTTTCAGTTTAAAACTATTGCCCTTTGTCCTGTTACTATCTACCCACGTAAAAATTCCCTCTCCCTCCTTTTCCTAAGTCTCCTTAAGGTACTGAAAGGTCACAATGTGGTCTCCTTGATGCCTGCTCTTCTCCAGGCTGAACAACCCTGGCTCTTCCAGCATGTCTTCATAAGAGAGTTGTTCCATCCCTTTGATCATCTTCATGCCCTCCTCTGGACCCATTGTAGCAGGTCCATGTTTTTGTTGTGCTAAGGACCCCAGGGCTGGAGGCAGCACTCCAGGTGGGGTCTCACAAGGACAGAGTAGAGGGGCAGAATCACCTCACTTGCTCTCCTGGCCATGCTGCTTTGGATGTAACCCAGGACACATTTGGCCTACTAGGCTGAGAGCTCACACTGTTGACTCATGTGCAGCTTTTCAGCGAAAAGAACGCCCAAGTTCTCTGCAGCAGGGCTGTTCTCAATGAGTTCTTCCAGTCTGTGCTCATGCCCAAGGTTGCCACCACCCAGGTGCAGTTCTTGACTTGGACTTGGACTTGTTAAACTAAATGAGGTTCTTGTGAGCCCACTTCTCAAGCTTGTCCAGGTCCCTCTGGATGGTACCCTTTCCTTCTGTTATGCTAACTTCATCAGTCAGCTCTGTGTTGTCTCCAAACTTGCTGAGGGTGCACTCTATCCCACTGCCTGTATCATCGAAAGATATTGAAGAGCACCAGCCCCAAGAGAGAGCTCTGAGTTCTGTGGACAAGGAGCCATTGACCACAGGTCTTTGGCTGCGTCCATCCAGCCAATTCCTTATTCACTGAATAGTGCATCCACCAAATCCATGTCATGTGGGTCCATATCAGAAGTCTTGCAGAAATCTAGATATATGACATCTGTTGGTCTTCTGTCGCCGTTGCCACCGCTCCATCCTAGAAGCTGGGTCAAGCACGATTTGCACATAGTAATGCCGTGCTGGCTGCCTCGAGTCACCTCCTTGTCTTTTATGTGCCATAGCACAGCTTCTAGGAGGATCTAGTCCATGATCTTCACAGACACAGAGGTGAGGCTCCCTGGTCTGTGGTTCCTCAGAACTTCCTTTCTCCTCTTTCTAAAAATGGGAGTGGTGTTTCCTTTTTTCCAGCCACAATGACTTTGCCTTGGCTTTTCAAATATGACGAGATTGGCTTGGCAACAGCATCAATCAGTTTCCTCAGGACCCTGGAATGTATTGCATCATGTCCCACAGATGTGGGGCTATTCAGCTACATCCAGTGGTCCTGAACCTGCTCTTCACATACACTGCTCCTACACCCACCCAAAGGATCAGGGACTCGAGGGACATAGGAAGCCTGACTACCAATGAATACTGAGGCAAAGAATAGGGTACCCCAGTCTTCTCCTTATTAGTTGCCACTTCCCTGAAGTCATTTCTTGTTGTCCTATCCCTTGCTACCTGGGGGAAGAGACCAGGTTCCACCTCCCTACAACATCCTTTTGAATGGTTGTAGAGAGCAATAAGGGAACTGATATGCTGAAATCTGGAAGTGATAGGAGTGTGACATGTGAAGAGCCTCTGTGCAGCACCACCTGGCAGCTATAGCACAGATAACCAAGGAATTACGTGGGTTAATTACAAACTGAACTGTAAAATGACACACCATCAAAATCAAAGAGTGCCAAGTAGATTGATTTCCAAAAGTTGTAAATTTCTAGGAACTCAGCTTCCGAAAATGTCAGAAAAACAGAAACGGGAATATGGGGACATTCCAACCATTAAATCTTCTGGAATTGTTAGCCATCTGTTCCCAGAGAAATGAATGAGTCACTTATCAGTTGTCATCTGCTCCACAACCCCATCACTACCACAGCCCTCAAGAAATGAGCAAGTTAGTAATAAATCCTGTATTTTAAACAGGAAACGATTCTTCAGCCGGGTATGTCTGAAAAAGAAACAATCTGCTGTCTCCCAAATGGCATGTAGTGACATGACTGTGCTCCTCAGTCAACCCCAGAGAAGTCTAATGGCTTGACTCTGCTGACTTACTGTCATTATGAGATCTATTGGGGCGGGGGCAGGTTGTGAAGTCAATGTTATACAAGGGAGATGGAGATGAGACTGTTTATGTTTGGACTCTGGGGTGTGAAGGGAAGTATCAGGGACACTGACCTTGTTGCTTCAGAGAATTTTTTTGCCTTTGTATAGTTACTGGCTGCAGCCTGCAGCCTCTCTACTCCTCATCCGTGGAGGGACAGCAGACCAGCCATGTAAGGCAAAGGCCATGGCTATGCTTGGGTCAACAGAAAGCAAAGCGACTTATGAAAATCTCCTTCCTCTGCCTCATCTTGCCTTCCAAAAACTTCGTGCTTTCCTGACATACAGATTACAGGAAAAGAGAACAGTGTGTGGACACTGTCAAAGGGATAAACAGATTCTAACAACAAAAGACAAGGTAGGGAATAGAGACAATCATTTGATTATGTGATGAATAATAGTTCTGCAAATGATAGGGCTCTGCTGTCAATTAAAAAGGTCAGAGCTGGAGTGAAGCAGAACAATTTCCTTGCTTGCAAATAGAGATGGTTAAAATAACCTTGAACCTAATTTCTCTCATGCACAAACCCTGTGTGAAACAGTGTTTTGAGGTGGATTGAGCATCATCCTGTTAAATCTGCAGACATGGGTCTTTTCTCTGCTTGTGTTAAGTTCCCTCAGGGGATTAAAATCATCAGTCATTCAGCAGCTTTATAAAATGGGAGACATATTCTGCTGATCTTGCTTAGGGGTGATCCTCTATTAAGGACTTTTCACTCATCCTAGCTCTTAGATGTCATTGTTATGTCATATCAATGTGGAGGCTTCTGAAACTTTTCCTCAGTAGTAGCTTACAAAAAAGTTTTTGGAGTATGCTTGTGTGTTCCTACAGTTTGATACTATTGAGTAAATTTATAACGCAGATGATAAAATACTAGCAATAGACAATTAGCTCAAATACTTGGTGAGATGTGAGTCTAATTTTTTTTTAAGAAAAGCATAATGCTCTCATTCCAAAAAATCCCAAAACCCAAAATAACCAGCCTAAGATCTGTTTTTGGAACGGACAAAATACTTGTTTCAAAATGCATCTTTCACTGGTTAGAAAGGTGTTAGAAAAAAATACATAATAGCCATGCACATCAAAATTGTAAGTAAGAGACAGACCTTTTTGACAAAGAAGCTGATGAATAATGAGACCAAAGCACCATGCAATGTAATGGATTCTTAATTTCTGAAAATTCACAGTCAAAAGTGAATTCAAAACACAAGTGTTAATGGAATGCAAGCTGGATGAATAAATGGATGAAGTATCAGTTTGTGATAAAAAGAATAGGAGCCCAGTGGTTCCTGGTGGCCTGGAAATCTGTGATGAGCACAATATTGAAAGATGTTAGTTTTATTAAAACATCCTTAAACTACCAAGCCTGTTTCAGCTACAGTTACTGTACATGTACTGTACATGACTGACTCAGCACCCTCTGCAGACTACAGCACTTTATAATGGAGATTCTCCCTCAAAACTTGCCGACAGCAATATCTCTTTTTTTTTCTCTTACTCCTTTTACTTCTATTTTTCACTATTATCTTACTGCATTTAAACATGCTGTTAGACCGCTGTTAATTTCATTGCTCTTTTGGCATTTGTCTATGTGTAAGGTTCTCAGGGCCAAAGTGTTTGCTCAAGTTTTTATCTTCTTTTTAAACTGGTATTGCTATAAGTTTGGGCATGTTACTGCTAATCTTTCTTTTCTGACAACAATACTTTGCCAGTGACAGTAAAATTTTCTGGTTCAGTTCAGGAATCTTTAATCTGAACCCACTTATTCAGTCCATTGAACTACTTGCATAAAAAACCCCCAGATGATTCCCTAGGTCTAAACCACATGTGTAGAGAGCAGATCTGAGTCCTGAATGAAGAAACAATTCAATGGGCATTCATTTTCATTCATTTTTCAATACTGTCTCTTTGTCTCAGTCTGAAAAAAAAAAACCCAAAACCCTTTATAAACTCCTGAGTAAACTCTGACTGGTTGCTCCTCAGAATGCTTTTATCCTGGTTTGTGGGAAAATAATCTGTGGTTTTGTGTTTGAGTAGAAACGTTTTGATAAATGTTCTCAAGCTGAGATTTTTAAACACATATGCACACACACACACACACACTGCTTTCTGCTTCAACACTTTACTCTGATAGTTCTGGAACAACTAGACTGTAGGTGATCAAACCTTGTGACACAACATTTCATGGAGACAGGTGAGACAGATTAGAGACAAATGTTAGAGTTCTGTGGGACTGCACAGGCAGCTGCATCTCTCTCACATTTCCTCTGCCTTTAATTTTAACATCACTTTTCCCAAGCAAATTTGGAATTGCTTCAGTTTATGTTGATGGCAGCTGAGCTATGCAAAATTTTTATTCTCAAATAAAACTTCATTACCTGCATTTGGATTTCATTAGAAGCATGACCTGGAGCCATTGCTTGTACATTTTCCTAATTGCATAAATCACTCAAATGAGCTTCTATAATATACATTTCCCAATAGCAGCATGAGAACATCACAGTTTCTCATGAAGTCAGTTGAGACAAAACACAACAGCTTTTGAGGAATGCTAAGGAAGGAGAAAAGAGATACAAGTACAGGAACTAATGAAGGGCTTAATGAAGACATAGCAAGTTCTCATCATGTTTCCTTGTAATATCAAAGTGGGCAGGGTAGTTACTTTATAAGCATAATTGAACAAATTGAAAAATCATAAAAAAGGGTTTAACTCTCACAACAGAAATGAAATCCATGGACTTCACTTTAAAAAGTTGTACTGAAACAAAGAGCTCAGCAGGATACAAAGCTTGAATTAGACAGTTATAGCATGTTAGGAAAAACTAACCACAGTTTTTAAAGAGACAGAAACTCTCCTGACTGAAGGGGTAAACCCTCCTAGAATGCCTGAAACTATAGAGCACCTTAACATGATGGCAACATACACATTAAGAGTAATGTTCTTGTCTGGAATTTTCTTTTCCAAGTTTGAAGTGAAAATCGAAAGTGAGTGAAAAATCTGTGTGTCCTTTGATACATATGATCAGCTGCCAGCTGCTGCCTTGGAGCCCCATTGCAGAATCTATTCTTGGGGGGCAGCAGATAACAGCTAATATTCTTCAAGAAACAGGATTGCTACTGCTGGCCAGGGTGGCATCGGTTATGTTGAGGTCTAAATATTCATTTGGACAGCTAAATTCCTTGCAACTGAGTGAAATGGATACCCACAAACTGGTTAGCAGCAATTCATCAAAAGCTCAAATCTATTGAAGGCAAGAGAGACATGAAGAAAAATGATCTCTTTTCCAAGGAGAACACCTTCACAACCTGTTCTTATAACTATCAGTCTAAGACTTGTACCTCAAATATATGTGGTCTCAGCCTTTTTCAAGACAGACAGTTTCTCTGCAATCAAATTTTTCTTCTCTGGCCTTAATGCAGCAACTGTCTGCAGAGAGGCTGATACTGGAAGGCAGGGGCTGTGTTGCCACTGTATGTCAGATTTCCTTATCTTTGCAGTGTGTCTGCCTGATATTCCTATACTTGTGGAAGTAGAAATTACTTTGAACAAGGCTGCAATCCCCACTATTTTTTGTGTTAAACAGCTTTGCTGAGAGCAGCTACTGAGTAGAAGAACTGACAAAGGCTTTATCCACACAGCTGCCACTGAGCACTGGTAAATTCAGTGCAGAAGGAAGGCTGAGTAACACCTGTAAAGCCACAAAGACAGAACTGAAAGCACAAATGGGTTTGTCAGAAGTCTTTAGGGACTGCTAGATATGAAGGATTTCCCTCCTGTCATGTAAATGAATGTGGAACAATGTATGGGTATTTTCAAACTGTGCTTCCCAGAAATCAGTTTGTAAGTGTTGACTGGTAGTAGGGTAACTAGAACAACTAGCCACTTTGCAAACGCCCACTAGCATAACTTTCAGTAAATGTCTACAAAATATTATTATGGATGCAAGTTAATATAGAAATGGCAGAGCAGCTGTGTTTCATTTACTATTCACACAGTCATTAATAATCAGAGACCGGTTTTCCTCACCACTAGTTCTATGACTGAAATGTGGTTATCTTTTAAGCAGGTGTCTTTAGAAGGCAGCATATATGTCTAAAGGAACAGAGGCAGATCCCCTTAGAGATGAAACGTAATATCCCTTATGGGAAGAATTAAATGTCATCAAGTGGGGATTTTAACTGCCATAACTATAAACTCCAGATTCCAGATAGGTGTAACTTTCTACTGAATTATTTTGAAATTTAATGTAAGAGACAATTAAAGAAAAACACACTAAATACATCCATCAATATTTTGTGTAGGGGGGTTTCTATATTTTCTTCTTAGTCATATAATAGAATCATAGAATCATAGAATCACAGAATTGTAGAATCATTGGATGGTCTGGGTCAGAAGGGACCTGAAAGTTCATCTAGTTCCAACATTCTGGCTATGGGTAGGAACACCTCCCACCAGACTAAGCTGCCCAGAGCTCCATCCAGTCTGGCTCCGAAACTTGCAGGGAAGTGGCACCCACCACTTCCCTGGGCAACAACCACCAAGTAATCTAATCATCTACTCGTCTTGCATCTCATCCTCTTGGAAAACATCTCTAAGTCTAGATATCTACTCTTCCTCTAGTCTTCTAAATTTGGCTCTGTCCATTTTTTGTTATGGTCACAGAGGATATCAATAACACTGGGACTTGCATAGAAATGTTGACCTCCTTTAGGAACTGAAACAGGAAAATGACATCACCTATTCCCAATTCACCACTATTGAAGAGCTGGACCACATTTTCCAGCAAGGACATCTTTGACATGGGCAGTGTAAACTTTTTGTAAATTGAGAATAGAGCATCTTAGAGGAAGTTGGTATTTTATTCTTGTTCTCCAGTCTAGTTTGTTGAATTAAGCACTGAGAGATTTGCTGGTCTGGAGTAACTTCCAGCTTTTCAGTGCCTGGGTAATCACCAGAGAAAAGAAGAGAGACATTATCCTGAAAAAAATTCACCTTGTAGTTGTTGTCAACAGATCAAAAGACTACAAAGTAAAGTTGACAGGTAATCTTGATTTGCTTGCAGATATGATTTTCTAATTTGAAAAACAAATGCAAAGGCATAGAAAGTTAGCTTTTATCCTGCCTAACAACCTATAAAGAATCTGGTTTTGTACAAAGCCATTTTTGATTGCAGAATGTCCATACAATATACTAGAATATGTAATTTTAAAGGTAGCCCAAACTTAAACAGAAAACATGCTTACAGAGGTAAGACTTTATATGGTTAGGGAGTCCTTTTTTTTAAAAATCATCATGATGGGCTAAACCATCTATCAGATGGATCAGTGACACCACTCTATCAAATGTAATAGTTGATCTTATAAAAATCTATCTCCTCCCAGAGATTTTGTTGCTCTCAGACGATCAAACCATTGCTGTTGCAACCAGGCAGCAAGAAAATGTTATTCACAGAGGAAAAATCCAAAAGGCAGTTTGAGGATAAAGCTGAAAGGGCCTTTGCTGTATCATAGCACAGACTGCATCCAAAAGAAATGCTCATCTGCTTGATCCAGAAGACAGTTAGTCCTGATCTAACATATGTTTTTCCATAGTGTCCATTAACTGAATTTTAGTATGTGGATTATGGCCATATTACTCACACTCAAGAGTCAAATAGTTGTCAGGTATTAACCAAAAGTGGATGATTTTTCAGTTGTACTCTCACTGAAGCCAGAAAAGAAATTGTGGTTACAAGTGCTGACCAAAAGACTCCAAAGGACAGGAAAAGATCCTTGACTTTCACTGGTTCCATTTCAGAGGTGAGCCTTTGTGCCTGGCCCCAAATGGAGATCTGACAGCAGAATTAACAGTGAAACTTTTCTGGGGAGGAAATCTGGGGAAGTTGGGTATCTCTTAAGGTAAATATTCCCCAGCACTCCTGGGGACCCTCAGCTCTTCTGCTGATGCACAGTGGCAGCAGTATGCTTGAGGCTGCTGGCACTGGCATTTACCTGCCCTGCAGCCCATTCACCACCCTGCATGTGGCATGGTCAGATTTCAATCTCCAGATTTAAATATAGAAGGACATGGGAAGATTTGCTCTGCTTGGTAGAGCAGCTCCTCATTAGCAAAACAATGTTTTCCAAGCCAAAGTCATCTGCCTCCATTGTCCATTTTACTTAGGTTTTGTATGATTGCAGTCTCCTGAGCAAGTCTGTCCCTCCTTGTTGTTGCAAAGTTCTCTCATTTCAAGAGACAACATCCTCTAAAATGCACTAGTCTGCCATGCTTCATCTTTTTCAAGGGAAAGTGAGCTTTAAAACCCATGGTGGTTAAAGTTGTTTCTGTTGTATACTGTCAGACTACTGAAATGTCTTCTGAAGAAAATGAGTGGACTCATAAAGATATTTTATATTCCCAAACCATTCCATCACTGCTAATTAAAAAAATTCCTGTGGTCCTCAACTGTTATTCCTGCAGTAGTTCTCAGACTGCCAGTAAGCATACTCCTCTGTGCATGTTTTTGCCCTAAATATTGTTGATTTTGACATGAACTTTACCTTGAAGTAATGGACAGTTTATAATGCAGCAATGTTATAGATAGTATATATTTAAGACATTTTGGAAAAACTGACATTCTTTTGCTTAAACATGACCACCAGCAGTCTCAGTATCATTAAGAGAGAATACTCTCAGTATTCAAATAAATCATAAATATATGATGTATTTTGTGTATCTGTAAGTGGCCTGGAAATACTGAGCAACAGAATACTTAATTTGATGAGACTGGGCTTAAATTTTCCTGACCTGTAGCAGTTCCTTTAGGAGCTCTCTCATTTGCAGAGGCTTTACCTTTGATGTATTTTGAAGCCTGGCTTTATGTTCTCTTTCCAAGTTCTCAGTTTCCCTCAGGCTGTAGAAGGTGCAGCATGCTAGTCTTCACCCATCCCTTCTACTCCTGCTTCTGTGGAAACTTGAAGGATTTGCCGCAGGCACTATCCTACAGAAAAAGTCATGCAGGATATTTGATTTTTTCGTTCTGCCTTCCAGAGACTCAGAGAGTTTGCAGAAGGCACGCACTGCTTCACAAGGGTAATAAGTAAGGTGCATTTAGAGACAGTGGGGTAGAACGTCAGGGCCCACAGAGGGGATCTCACAGGAGAGGTGGGAACATGCATTGGTGGGAACATGCAGCTGGAGCCAGAAGGAAGACCGAATCCTGCGGTGATGGACACAGCAAGTTCAGTGGGGTCTGCTCCAAACTCCTCACTTGTGTGTCTCAGGAGGCATCTAAACCACGGAGAAGCAGGAAGCTACATGTAGCACTTGTAACAGAGAAAGAGGAAATACTTAAAAACATTTAAAAGCACAGTTAAACAAATTAATGGAAATAATATTCTGAAGTAAAATTTATGCATGTCTGAATGTTTCCATGACAGATTAGCTCAGTTTGCAGACCAAAGACTAAGGTTTTCAGCTTCAAGTTGTATTGGGGCTCGACAATAAACCTACATCCTTTTTCCAGTTTATATCTTTGTCAGAAACAACATGAGCTCAGTGATCTGAAAGGATGGCACATGTTGGTGGCAGCTCATGAGATGGAACAAGAGACATATCTTGGCTGATTTAGTTGCAGGTAGCAATTTTTGTCAGAAAATTTTATGGATGTGATATGGGAAAGTGTGACTAGGAGAAGATGGGAGGAGGAGCAAACAGAAGACACTTTTACTCATCTGCTTCTGCAGATGATAACTGACAGGCCAGTAAGGTCCCACAGCTTCATGGCTCTGGGATTTGACTAGTGGAAAAAATGGAAGAATTGGGTTCACTGATACAGTATTCTGGACAGAACAACAGCAAAGTTGCATACACCTCAGTTGTACAAGATTTTTACTTTTATTTATTATATCCCCCTGTCATTTTACATTTGCACTTGGGTACTTGTGTGTACTGAAAAACAGCTGCAAAATCAAGCCTTACGTTTGCTGGGGAGTTAAAATCAATTTGTCTCTAATCTTATGTATTTACAGCATACTGCAAAGGGGCTACGTTTTGAAATTCAGTAGAAAAATACTTATTCTCTTTTACTTCCCGAGTATAGGATTCCTTTTTGATATTTCATAGGAAAGTTTTAACAGTGAGAATAGTCATTCAATCAAACAATTTTGCCCAGGGGTGTGGTGGAGTCCCCACCCACTGGAGGTTTTCAAGATGTGGCTGGACAGAGTCCTTGGTAATCTCATCCAGGCTTCATTTCCCATGAAATGTTGGACCAGGCAATCTTCTGAGGTCCTTTCCAGACTGGGCTGTCCTGTGATTCAATGATTCACTGATTTCTTTTTGCCCAGGTACAGAGACCTGTGACCAGCTTAGGCCCCTGAGAAACTGTGTCTGTTGTAACTAGTTTTAAAAAGGACAGGACACTGTTTCAATTTTTGATTTTGATTTTATTTTACTTGATCCTTTGCACTGTTCAAGCATTCTAAGCTACATGCTGAGGAGCAAACAAATAGTAAGTCTTTTCCCATATTATTCAAAGGGATTTTTTTCTAGGTCATAGGCCATTTTGTAATATTCACTCGAGCTGAATATCATTACAGTTGGCATACTTTTCTAGCATAGTTTATGAGAAGTATTGACCATTCCCACTTCGCCTCACATACAGCCTCAGTACTCCTTGCAGCAGGCCTGGGAGGTTTTGTGGATGCAGCCTTTGTGAGGCCATGTCTGCAAAACATCATCTGCACATCATTTCCCCCTCAGAGCAGGAAATTCAATACTGCAAAAAATACTGTTCATTTTTCTGGTGAAGGAAATGGACACTAGAAAAAGAATAATATGACACTTCAGAAAAAAAAAGTAATTGAACCCAGTTAGACATTTTTTGAACCTTTGCCATCTGCAAATTGGGAAAAGCAATGCAGGCCTCTGCAAATCTTGAGAGGAGCTATTGTATGGGAAGAGATCTCACACTGCTAAATATGAAAGACAAAGAAACAGAAATCAGTCTGTGTCAAGTTTAGGTCCTGGTTCTTGTGGCAGTCGCCTCTTTGGCTGGTGACCTGGTGGCATCTTTTGCAAAGGTACATAAAGCCAGCCCTACAAAACCCCTCCTGGGATGCCTGTTTCTTCACTGGGTACCCATTAAAAAAAGTGTGTCAAGGCTTCACTGCCTGGGTTCTTCAGCAGTTCAGCAACGTCTGTTAGCAACTATTGTATTCTCAGAGGCTCCTTCAAGCACCAGCCCATCTAAAGCTCATTTATTCTGTTCATTAAATGCTGAGAAAACTTCTGTAATGGTTGAAATCCTGTCACTAAAAGGAGGAGCAGCAGCAGGGCTCTTTGCTGACCTCACATCCGTAATCGGTTTTCAGTCCTTTGTTTGTCACATTATGGAAGTTAAGTCTTCTTACTCACATAAGTCACCTTGTTCTGTTGTTTTCTTGTTTTGGTGTTTTGTTTGCTATTGAGTATCATTCACTGTGTCTTTTTGTTTTCATTCGGCTATTACCTATGCAGTATTTGACCTAAATAAATTTACCTTTTGGCCATAAAAAACCTAAATAAATTTTAAAAACCCTTGACATCCTAATGTATTGTAAAGACTGGCCAAAGGACAAAAACTGCAGCAGCCATCTTTTCTGGAATGAGTTCTGTTTTCACTGATTCCACCGTCATTCTTGTTAGACCTATTTAATATAAAACATAGTGCTGTATTGTTTTGGCTGAAATTACTTTATGTCAGGTCCTGTGTTTCAATCAAATTTTGCATGTAGGTTAAAGAAAGAGATCTGTTTTCTCCTCTCCTATGTGCCCATTTACTCTGATCTTTTCTTAGTATATTTAATGCCAAGGCCTACCCTAAAATGACAGGGTCATTTTCATCTAGACACAAATCAAAGTTTTATGTTATTGAAGAAGACAACTTCATCAGCAACATCAATGTTTACCACATTACAGTTGCCTTTTCACCAGGCAAAAAAATATAGTGAAATTCAGCTCTCGTGGTTTGATCACTCAGTCACCATCCAAGATTTTAGAGCACTGTTTCAAGGATCCCTTGGAAGCAAATCTCCAGCACCTTTCTAAGCTCCTTTGTCTGGAAGGGACAGGAAGCTGAGGAGCCAGGGAGGCACTCCTGCTGCCACAGGCCACAGCTGATAAGAGCCAGGGTCTCCAGAGCAGCCACATGCATGGCATGTCCAGGAGCATCCTAGGAGTCCCAGAATCACCTTGCCACATTTAACCAACGCTGTTAATCCTTACTGGAGCACTCTTCATGTTCAGAAAATCTTCCCTTTTCTTCTCAGGAGGTGCCCAGCTGTTGTTTCCAGCTTTAACACTATAACAAAGCACAGTTCTGTATCAGTGTGCATCTGGAGGCATGCAGCTCACATCCAAAGTATGCATTTGCCTCTGTCTCTCTTACTCACACGTGTATATATATATATATATATAGACACTCATACATACATATATATATATATACATACATACATATATATATGTACATACATACATACGTATGTATGCAGATGCATACACTTCTGGATATACCCCTTCACATATCCACCCCTCTTCCCCTACCCTGGAATGGACCTGAACCATCTTTTGTGGATCCCTGCATTCATTCAGCAGCTTCTCTTTCCCATTAAACAATTCAAAGCTGTGTTGGCATCAGAGTGGAAAAAGTCTCAAGGTTCTGCAAACAAATGTCACCATTCAGAAAGCCCTGGCTGCATCCCTTTCTCTACTGTCACTGCTTCAGTTCCTGCCATCCCTGCATGCATGCTGCCAAAGTCTGGTATTAAACATGCTGGATAATGGCCTAAAAATGGCTCTAGACCTTGATTTGACATTTTGCTGTTATCATTCTTAAGCAGTAAGGTATTGTACCTTGAACAAAGAGTTAGGTTTAACAGAGTTTGTGCAGCACATGCATTCCTAGCAGAGAGTGGCTGGATTTTGTTATGATAACACCCCAAAGTAAAATTGACAAGTGCTCAGCTTCAGAACTGCTCCAGTCAGCTGTGCTTGCTGTTAATGCATTCGACATTTCCCAGAACACACAATGGGAGAAGCTTCCAGGAAAAGATAAGTGTAGGAAAGATTAAAGACAGTTTCTATGGGCCATGCTGGTGTTCAGGAATGACAGTGAGGGAGACAATAGACCAACAGTCAGTAGTTGGATTTTACACATGCATGCCAATTCCCTTTACTTTTAAAGATTCAGAAGAGATAGAGGCAATTGGAGCTGAAATATTGGCATGACACCCAGTTACAGCACATGGCCTTGTTTTGTTTGCTTATTCTTTTGGAATAAGAATTGCAGAAAAGCTTGCAAAGCTTTTCTTTGCTTTGCAGTTCTTTTACTGATGAGTTGAATTACCCCTTGCTGGTTTCTGAACACAGGCTTTCCTTTGGCAAGGCAAAGATCAAGACTTGCAGCCGTTGCATCAGGAACAGGGCCTTTTCCTTTTCAAGGAAAAAAGGGTCAGTGTTTGTCTGTGCTATTGATTGTTACACAGTTGTTGTTTGCATTTGGAGTGGGGAGTTCTCTAGGCTCCCCAGGTGCAATCCCATGATCCAGTTGCCTTGTTTCCTATTACATTCAAATGCTTCCAGATCCTACCACAGATTTCAAGATGAAGGAATCAATGTGAATTACACTGTCTTTAACTGCACAGCAACACAGAGGGAACTCAGACACTTACCATGTTATACAGGGATGACATTAAGAGCTAGGAATTAAGCTAGGAGAAGAAAAAATGTGCCTGTCAGGAATGCCTTCATGGAAGTGAGCCTTCTTGTGTTGCAAAGAGATACTTGAGATTTTCAAAAACAATGTGGCATGCATAATCTTGCTGTGAGGAGGAAATAAAAGAGCAGTTCAAGTGAAATCTTAAGTATTTTCCACTTTCAAAATTTATACTCCAATCTAAGACAAACACTATGGGAAAACTGTGTTCGAGAGTACATGTCATCAGTATAAGGTAAACACATAATATGTGGCTACCAGAATTATTCCAAAGCAAAAATTACAAGCCCATAAAATTCAGATAATGACTTTTACATGTAGTGATACTCAACGGTTTTTATCATGTGGTTAAGATTAAGCCATGTCTCCCGAGCCCTAAATTAGATTAAACAATTTTAAAGGCAAATTCCTTCCAGCCCTTGCAATAGCGCCTAAGGCATAATGGAAGCTGTTTCAATAACCCAAACGTGCCTGTTCATAATTTAATAGACAAAAAAACCCCAGAAGTTATATTTAAATTTGAGTTTCTCAGGTTTACCACACTTTGTCCACTTGGTAACTGTAATCTATAGTGCCTCAGAACAGGACTTCAAAGTTACTATTTGCTATTTCAGTATCTTTCTCTGTGAGGCTCTACAATCCTCTGGACTAACTTTCCCACCTTATGATGCACATACACACACAACTTCTGTGACTTATTGCCTTAAGGAAGTCTCATGTGTATGGTTATTAAATACAGAGAGCCTTCAGGAGGAAAGGAATGTAGTATTTTCTCTTAAAAATATTTTTTAATCCATTTCCTTCATATGTTAAAAAGGTCTGTACAATCTTTAGTGTAACTAGCTTCATCAGACACCTTTTAGGGAAGATGTTTTTTCACTCTTTACAGGCAAGAAAGGAGCTGGCTTGGTCAAGGTCTGAAATTAAATTTGTTGTAGAAAAGAGAACTGAACACAGCTCAAAAAGACCCAGACTTAATCACTAGATTTACAGTAACTTTAACTTCATAGAGTTATGGATTTTTTTGTGACTTTAAGGAAAAACAAATCTGCAGAGTGTTCTAGTGCTTAGAGTGAGTGTTCTGGTGTTCATATATTAACATGACACATTCCTAAGTAAAATAAAAGAGTAACTATTCATGTAACAATGTACAGCCAGCAACTGCATAACACAGACAAAAGAAGCAAACCAATCTTTTGACATGTATAAAATGATGTTTCTTCCTCTTTGAGGGCACAGAGAATGTGTCTTGGCTGTAGAATTTTTTGACCCCCTCCTTTCATAGTGTTTTATAACTCTGTGTGTATAGACTGTTCTGAAATCTCACATGAGATTTGTGTTGTAAATATCGAGTCACTTGAGCTCATGCTGCTGAAGATACATTGGCATTAGATGCTCCAGACGCCAGCACTGTGAAAATATTAAGAATTATAGATTTGGAAGGCAGGAAAACACACCACCTACTTTCTCCAAAGTCCAGCCCAGTCAGAGTATAACTTCAAATTCAAATCAGCTCAGGAATGTTTTAAACATTTTTATTGCCCAATATTTTACATGAGAGTAAGGGACATGTCCTTCTACACCTCATAAATTTGACATACTGTAGTTTGAAATCTCATTAGCCTTCAGATGCAGCTTACAAACATTAAAGATCTTATGGGCATGTTTTGATACTATTACTTTTTACCAGTGCTATTTTTGCAAGCATGTGTTTTGTGTTTGTCCTTTCCATGAACTCTCAGTTTTGTTTAGTAACAATATTAAACTATTTTACTATAAATCTAGGGTTTTAACTACTTTGGGGTTCTTGAAATGACTGGTGCATTCTTGGAGAACTTGTACACATAATTTTGTCCTCTGGAAGTACATTAAATACCCATAAATTATAGTGAAGTGTCTTCTAGAAGAATGCCTGCAATTCTGCAGCAAAATCTTAATCAACCTCTTTATTTGTTGGTAGCATATGGCATTTTAAAAGCCATGTAAAGTTAAAACTGTGATATAACCTGTAAACACAATTTAAACATCTTTTCCTTAGTCCAACTGATGTGTGTACACTGCCCAAAAGATGATTCTGTAACTCCCTACTAGCACTGCTTCATTAATACAAACTAACAGCCTATCTGGTAAGTTTGATGTTGTACTCTCTCTGCTCTGCAAAAGTGAAATCCAGTCCCTCTAGGTTTAAATGGGGCCTAAGGGAAGAAAGTTATTTTTGCATATACAGGATCTCATTTACAGATTCATACACCTATGTCGTGACCACTGGTTTGTGTTTTATTGGTAGGCATATAATGTATTGGTTTTTATCACACATTTTTAAGTAAAATGTAAATTTTATCTTCCTACTGTTGGTCAATATTGCTGTCTTGAGCATTTAAGGGCCAAATAAATTGGAGAGAATCACTGCTGTGATCTGGCTAACATGGATACGGGATTGCATTAATAGGGAATGGCATGAATGAGAAATGTCAAGATGTTTAATTATAATAGTCTCCCTGTTAGAAAAAGCAAACCATCGATGATAAAAAATATCCATACTATCTATCTGCCTCAAGGAAAAATCCATCTGAACTTTGCCCAGAGACAAACCTTAAGGAATACCAAATTGTATATGTTCACTGCAACAACCTTTGAATTTAAGCAGTTTTACATGGAAAGGTGCTGTCCTCCTGCAGGCCTGAAGGCTTTGATCTGAGCAGTTATGACTCCGAAGGTGCTGACCTCCTCCTCCAAGGGCCTGAGTCTCTTGTGGACCCCCGGGTGCTGAGCAGCGGCGCTGGAGGAGGGCCTGTGCTCCCGCCAGGATTTTGAGCCTCAGAAGGACTTCCCCACTGATGGCTGTGCTCAGGTCTTGAGGCACAGTGCCTGTTCAAATTGTGCAAAAAAATCAAAGACTTATTGTTTAGAAAAACTGGTGAATGCTGTCTGATAAGACAGTACCAAAAATTTTCTATCAGCTTTTACCGCAGAAAATTTGGAACAGATGTGTTTTCTCTTTTCTGCCAGGCAGAGGGGGTTTCTCCACAGATATACCTTCTTCCAATTACTTCTGTTTCCTCAGTATATATTCGCCCAGTTCACTGATCTTTCTCCAATGTTTCCAAAAAATAAGACCTTTTTCAGCACTGTAGTCAAGGACTTTCCAGATATGTACGGGGGGAGGCAATATTAATTTCCTGAAAAATTAGTCGTTTTTCAGCACATTCTCAGTTCTGAAATTTTAATACAAAACCTTTCTCCTAAATCCGCCTTATTTCCATGGGAAGAATCATATATCATAAAAAATGCAGAGCAAAGTCCAATCTGCATACCCCCTGGGGCTAAGACTTTACCATATGCTCTTTCCTTATGCTGCTGATCCCTCTGGTTCTCAGGGAGTAAATGCATTTCCAAAGACATCTGCAAGCATGTAGCAAACACATTTGTGAAAACAGAGGAGGAGCTTCCAGAGTAAAGTGATTCCTATGGGAAACACTGATTTCTTCCTTTTTTAGATAAGAAGCTAGCTCGTAACCAAGCAGCCAGTGGTCATACCACTGCCTTTCAGGTAAAAGGTTATCCCATAGTACCCATTTTGTTTCATTTGTCGACATTATTACTCTAAGATTTTTGTCAAGATGTGCAGCAAAACGTCTTCCCCATGGATTAATTATCTTGGCCTCAGAACCAGACAGAGCAGATGTCATTCACATGAATCATTGCACAGATTAAGATTTGGATTATTTCCCCTCTTTTCAGTGTTTTACAGATTAAATGCCTCAATTAAACATTATCCCTTGCTACACTGCCATTTATTTCCACCATTCCTGAACATGTCAACTCTTGGCAAGCCATGCTGGGTAAGAGGAAGCCAGCCAGATTCGGGTAATGGTTTCTGAAGGTAGTGTCTATTAGCACCTTTTGTCTCTCTGTGGTGAGATAGGTCTGTGGAAATAATTAAGACTGACTGAGGATTCTCCAAGTGCTCTGCACTCTTGTCGTCCTCTGCTGTTAACCTTTTGCCCTTACACCTCAGAAGAAAAGGGGGTAGAACCATCCGAGGTTGACAGTTTAGGGAATCATTCTATTCTCTGTTCATCTCTGCTTTTAAAAAGATGCTCTCTGCTCTCCTTTTTACTTTTGCAGCACAAGACTGGCTTTGCTGTGTGCAAGCACATATGGTGGCTCATTAACTAGCCATCCTACAGTTCCCTAAATCTTCCTGTTTCCCCTTGATGTTTTTGTTTTCCTGAACTCCTTCTCTGCTGTGCCATTAATACAACCTTGACACAAAGCTTGCCAAGAAAATCCCATAGTCCCACTGCAGGCCTTTTATTTTGGTTCATCAACCTGTTCAATATAACTTGGTTAAAAATATATTGATGTGTGTTGACTGACAAAGCCAGACTGATTATTATCCAGGCTAAACACTTATTAGAAAAAGAAAAGCTATTTTTTTTTCTTCCTCAGATTTAATTCGTTCTCACTATTTTCAAGTCAGTGGATATAGAGCTGGCTGGATGGGAAGACACAAAACAAGGTATATAAGGTATATAATGTATCACAGACAGTGTGAAACCCTGTCCACGTGTGTGTTTATCCATCTTGTTATTTTTTCAAACAAAGCAAAGAGCTCTTAGCTATATGCAACCAATTTGTGGAGGTTTTTTTAGGGAAAATAATCATGATTGTTACAGTCGCAGGTTTTGTGGGGGTGAAGGTGAAGAGGCAGCTTTTGTAGTTTTTATTCTAAGCAGAGTCCAAGGGTAAGTGTGTACCTTCTACTCAGATGGATATACTTGTGCTTATGGCTAGCTGGGGTCTTCTCTTTTAACTAGTCTGACTTTCCACAGAGCCACGTTGTACTTTTGTGTATGCAGAGGGAAGGCACTGTGAACTCACTCTTGGTGGCAATTTCACTGCAGGGGATGTTAGCTCTGCTTACATTTGAGAAATGCATTTCATATATATCTGTGTATATAGCATTCTTGACCCTCAGTCTTGGCTCCAAGTTTTCCAAAGTGTCCAAAATATATACAAAACAGATGTTTCTTTGTTTCACACCAGCCACTGTAGACACAGCTGATACTCCTCAGTGGACATGTTTATTGAAACTTTCAGGCAAAATATCTCAATCACCTGGTAAGCATTTTAATTTGAAATCTGCCTTTCTTCTGCACACTATGAAGATTGCCCATTGCCTCACTCATTCCCACAGGGGTTTTTTGTTTGTTTTTCCACTCCTGCCAACCTTGAACTGTGTTTTTCCTGGAGTTTTCATTTTTTCCCTGGATTGTGAAGCTCAGACATTTAAACTGCTCCTTTCTTCTTTTTCTTTTTTTTTTTTTTTTTAATCCAGCAAAATAACAAAAGAGGAAAGTGGTATCCACTTCTGAACAGATCTTTACCACGAATCTTCAGTGTTTGAAACTGATGATTTCCAACACAAGATCAAAAACCTTTGGGCATACAGAAAAAGAAGGCTTTAGCCACAACTTTCTGTACCTTTTTCAGTTTCTTTCCTAGACCTGTTCTGTCAATTAATTTATTGAAGCTGAAACCATGTGGCTCAAAAGCAGTGTCCACTACTCTAACCACTTTGACAGACAGCTTGCAGCTCTTTTTTGGTGAAGTTTACACTGTTATGTTTAGAGAACCTTATTCTAAACTCACACCTTAAAAATCAGGATTACTTTTCACTAAAGCAGCAGAGTACACAGGGAAAAGACAGGCACAGGCAAGCTCAGTGCAAAATAGACATGTAGTGTGTTGCTGTGAGTACTTCCTCACTGCACCCACCCAGCTGGGGCAAAGCATGCACAAAGAGTCTTCCCAAATGGGAAGTAACAAACATGCTAATTCCTCTCATTTCTCCGGGGAAATTCTGGGGAAATCACCTCCTTTCAGGGGTAGAAAAGACCGTGTCACTTTCTGAAACAGTTAGGCTCACTGCCAACTGTGCATAATATTGATAGAACTTCTTTAGCTATTTCTCTCCTTACTGAGCTCACCATAATTTTAATTCCACTCCAGGTGTCACAAAAATAAGGCACGAGTAAACTCACTAGGGAAATAGTTAATATAAGGGCATAATTCAGGCAAATTTCCCTCTCCTCAAAGTCTGAGAGTATAAAGCTTGAAGAACTCACAAACTAAATACATTGTAAAAAAATTATATTAAAAGATACAATGGAAAAACATCTTTCATTTTTCTCTTGTAGACATCCTAATGCCTATTTAATTAGAAAACATCTCTGTTTCTTACATGACTTCACTTTAAAGATCATATTTTTTTAATCTATTTTTTAAAATTCTCTCAGTAAGAGTGGGTTTCAGATATTGCCTTTTTTCCTAAGTAAAATGGCTTTCTCAGCAGTCAAAACAAGTTTCTACACAAGAGAAGCATTTTATGCCTTCCAACATCTGTTGAAAATGCATATTAAAAACTTGTACTAGAGAGCCTGGGTTTGACTTCCATTTAGTGGTGCCTTAATGAATATTTGGAGTTCTTTTGCCCTCAAGCTTTGTCAAGTGTGCACACAATAACACAAATAAGTGCATTTGGGCACCCTTCTGTAGTCCTGCACAAAACACAAACTGAAACATCTTATGCTATAAAGCACATGATTTAAAGCTTCATCAATATGTTGAGACCAAAATACAGCAGAACTTGTCATCATTCAGAGGGTGGGGCTTGAAAACTGGAATTTGAGAGAGGAAGGCTGACATTTGAAAAAGTGGTTTAGGTGGTATTGGTGATGTTGCAGTTTTCTGGAAAAAAGAACTTGCTAGTGCCATTTATTCAGGCATGGAGGCCTTTCTATGCTCATTCTTTGAATTTAAGCATGATATTTAAAAATCATTTCTTAGAAGAGACCGGTGGTGTGAATGTCTTTTCTCAGGCATCCTCTCCTTGCTTTGAGTGAGCAGAGCTCACGTGTCCTGAGCTGTTCTCTCAGAGCAGCTCACAGGAAAGGCACCCTGTCCCCAAAGGCTGCAGCTCTGGCCACCTCCAGCTGTCTACCTACCCCTGAGATATTTTATTCATGCTATCCTTAATATAAAGAACAAGTGTCCAACTACCCTCACCCATGTCAGTAGTCCCAAGATTTGGTCTCAGTTTCACCGTGTGAAGATTGATTGATTATCAAGGCCCTATCAGAGCTCCTATCCAAGCTACTGATATCTAGGACAAATCCCTAAATTATACCTCCAATGCACCATTGAAAAGGTGTGAGAACAAACTGATTCCCAACTCATTCTTAAAGTCTTCCTGAGGATGTGGAGGGTGATTGGTGAGAACAAGGACAGATGAAGATGTAATTTGTCTTTCTCATTTTAGTTACTTAAGAGATCAAGAGACACATTGCTCTTGATAAGAATTTGCTCTGAGGAGGGTTTCTTTCCTGCATACAAATACTTTTCTTTCAGTGCAGGCTGAGCTCTGTATGTATTGTGTGTTAGTGGTTATACATCGAATAACAGGATTCTTTGAGAAGAAATATTGTTCAAGGTTTCAGCCTGCTATCTGACAGTCAGGCAACTTCCTGTTATGAAAGTAAGGCACTTTGTTGGCAGTTAAGGATTTGGCTGATGGTATTTCAACCTTGGATGAAATACCAACACACTCTTTTCAAATCACACTCTCTCTAAAGCTCTACTTATACCCCTCAAGTACAGAGAGGTAACTACACAGATTCAGAGAAGGAACAGAAAAAATTAAGAAGCAAATCCTCTTTTCATTATTACTTTTTTCATAATTTCACTTCTCTACAGATCATGAATTCTGTCAAACATTATGCCTCACAAAAATGGGAATAAATGAGTAATTCACTGGATTTTTAAAGCGAGAATTACATATATTCAATTTATATTTATGCAAAAAATTGTTGGTGAGCTGTCTAGAGCAGGTCCTGATCCCAAATAGGAGGGCATGCTGGGTTAGAGCTGAGCTGTGTGCCTGGAAAGGAGACAGATTGGAATAAAATAATGATATGAAGCCACTCTTGATCCTTCTCACTCCCATCTGCCTTGGATATGAGGACAAATGATTTAGCTCTGCAATCTTGATCTGTCTGAACAACCAACAGGCCATTTAAAGCAAATACTGAACATTGAATAAGTATCAGTTAATGTTTACATTGCAGAGTTTTTTATCATTATATTTAATGCTCCTCAAATATATGGTACAATTATTTTAATAAATGTGTAGCCCATCTCAAAAGGTCTAAGGGTAAGACCCAAAGGTTGCCCATATACAGAGCTGTCCTGGATATGTTCTGACTAGAAACCTGTATCTTGTCATCTCCATCCAAGCACTTTTAGATGTGATGTTCCTCTGGGTGGATGGTTTTTCACTGAGCTTCAAGCAGTGCTCATGTTCCCTTATCAGTAGGAGTGACACTGGTGCCAGCAGCATCCAGCCGTTATGAAAATACGTTTTCTACACTCAGTGAACTGTATTTGCATTCCTGTGAACACAAAAAATTGCCTCTGCAATTGCCTCTCAGAAAACAGAGTTCTCTAGTCAAAACAGATGTGGTCCTGCCCCAGGTTTCACAGCATCTGTTTGGGAAACAGGCTCTCACTGTGTGACTCTGCCTGCAAAAGGAAATGTGGGTCACTTTGTAAGAAATGGAGCTGAAAACAGCTCGTGTTACATGCAAGATACTTCTCTCTGTGTGCACGTAGGAAAAGGAAGGCAGAATCCCATAAGCTACACCAAGGAGCAGTTTATTCACAAGGCAACTAGAAAGCCTGTAAATTCCTGGCAGACAAGACATTGCAAATATCCTGCATATTTATTTTAAGAGAAACCATAAAAAAAATAAAAGAGGTCAGTATCACCAAAATATATGTTGAAAAGGAGACCAAGTCATCAGATAAATTGCAGTGTTTGGCCTGTATTGAAGAGATTTTCCTCAAGGCTCAGTAATTGCTACAGTCTGCTGTGTTAGAAGGATGGCAAGGAAACAGGTAGGTTAAACGGGAGAAACCATCTCCTTTCCCTACAAAGAAATTACACTCTTGCATAAAACCAGGGCACTCTTTCTGGAAGATCTGTGTATATTCATGTAGAAAGAAAGAACCAAACATAATTACTTGCAGTGCTACCATGCATATAATTACAGTTGTGAAAATATGTGAAATGAGACAAAACATTTGCTGGGCTGTTTTCTTTAGAGGGACACAGAAAACTGCATAATAATAACCCTACCAATCTAGAAAAGGACAACTTCTGCTCTGACACATGGACATAGCTTTGAAGAAATTTTGGCTGACCTGCCAAATGAAAAGACACTTGGATTTTTTATGCTCTCTATCCTAGGTTAACACATGACCTGAGGAGTAAAAGTCATGCTTGAATTATTTCTGAAATACATTATTAATCTTTGCCTTCTTAACTCTTTGTCTTCTAGTTCAGTAGTTTTCAATATCCTTCCAATATATGAATGCCAGAAACATTCCCAGTGGGAAGATAGACCAATTTCCCCAACACTGATTGTTATGAAGCATTTACAGATTTGCTCTCTTCTGTCACTTTTCACTGACCCTTTAAAAGCAGACTTCAGTCCCCCACAGTTTTGCAGTCCACAGCCTGAAAACTACTGCTCAAGATGCCTTCAGGTTTGATATGTTGATGTGTTTATCTGTCAACTGTGTTTTTAAGCAGTTGCTGTTCAGAAGTAGATCAGTATGTGCCAGCAGCTCATGATCTGGAGAAGAAAGGACACTTTGGATCATCCCTCAACATGTCATGCCTGTGGGAGTCCTGATGCAGTGAGGGTCAGTTTTCCAGATCATGCAAGCACACAGATACGAATACACACAAGCAGAGAGAACATTACCTTTTTTAATCATGAAAAAATATCTGCTGCTTATTTACAGATTTACAAGCTGAATAAGCCATCGGTGTTGAGTCGATTTTTCCAGAAGAAGGAAGAAAGAAAGTTTTGTGGGGACAGCACGACTCAAGCCACTCTTCTTTAATGAGAACTCCCAGCCTCATCTGCAGTGACCTTCACGGCAGGGCTCCCATGGATCTCAGTTGGGTCAGGGTTTCCTTTGAAAACTCTATGCTGGAACATACCTCTTTGCTCAAAGAGTGTTTACAGCTTAAGGGAAATGCAACTGGCCCTTTTAATGTAGAGGGCTTTAAAATCCCCAAGCATTTAATTTTCCAGTGTTAATTCCCCCAGCATCACGTGCCGCATTGTAGCCCCAGAAGCAGGGTTTCACCCATGTGTCACCACGACCCTGCTTTGCAGAGAGCAACAGGGCTCTGTAATTACACAAAGTTATACATACTACAGCATTACAAAGCTTTTGGTTTAGACGTGCATCTTTTTTTCCCTGGATGAGGCAGAAATGTAGTTTTAGGTTGCCCAATGTTAAGACAAACGTAACAGAGCAGCAAGCCCATCTCTGCTGTTTTTCAGTGATAGACAAGTGCTTACTTTCTGTACCCTAAAAGGACTCCCTATCCATATCCTTCTGAGACCAGCATTAGCCACATGCTTCTGTCTGATGCCTAGGGGATAAGTGGTTTGACTACTATAAGAATCTTGCTTAATCTTCTAAGTCATGCAGTTCCACCTGGTGTTAAAGATATAAAGATTTCATCTTTATAGGTTTGTTAAAAAGGTGCCAGATGTTACAAGTTATCCCCACTTTGCTCATTGGAAAAGCTCACAACAAACATATTACAAACTTGTAATCTCGATGCCAAAGCAGGTTTGTTATAACCTAGTTAGTTTTCAGTAATCATCAAAAAAGTGTGTAAACACCCATTCGAGCTCTAGAAAAATTGACTGCTATTAACATCTTTAAAACATGGGTCTGTCACCCTCCACCACCATATAAAGACATATGGGTTTGTATGGTTAGCAATGCAGATATATTTTGATGAACGAATTTTTAACCAAAAGTTATAATTTCTCCACATTTTGAAAAACCCTGGTACTGGGATTGTATTATTTTCATTTTCATTCCTCTCCACTAGACTTTTTAATGACATGAATGCCATTATCCCATTTCCTGCTGAGTTTGCCTGAGACTTTAATACCAGGAATTACTTACTTCTGTAGAGCAAATAACTACGATAAGTAACACAGTACTATTGTTAGTATGCTGTTCCAGATGCTCAAGTTAATCAAAATAGAAGAAAAGGTGGCTTTTAGAGCAAGATTTGCTTGTTATTTTGTCAAAACCTGTGCAAACCATTAGCACTAAGCAAAACCTCAGCAAGTAACAATCACAGTGCTATAAATTTTCACCCTGTAGTTCTGAAGTTAGGGATTTAAAGGCAAGAAAAGACCACTTGAACAGAACAAAGGCATTATTTTTTATAAAGGCATTACTGTTATTAACCCTGATTGCAAAGATGAAAAAACTTCTTTAGTAACACTCTACTAAAAATGTTGAGCTTTACTTTTTTGTCTAACTTCAAATCTGATCTTTTTTACTGGATTTTGCAGTACTATTGCCTTCTAAAGGTTCTGTCAAAGACAGGTCTGTTCCTGAAACCTAAGAGTTCCACTCACTGCACTGTTGCCACATCTCTGTGTTCCTGTCTCACCACAATAAGATCTTCTACATTGTTAGGACAGAAAAGAGCTTAGAAAATTACTGGTTCCTTAGTCACTTTAACATGTTTCCTAATTATAGGTTGTAAAATGTACCTTTGCTTTCCTGCTTTCAAAGACAGTTCTGTTTCCTTGGGAAATCCCAGGGCATGCAAACACTCTTTCCTGGAGTGCCTTTGCATGGTCTCCCAGAGCACTCAGGTATGTTCCCAACTGAACCCTCTCAATAATTTTATCATTTGAAGCTGTTGCAGTGATACAACATTAAAGAGTTTGTGTGACAATTTTGTCATTTTCACGGGCAGCAGGGATTTGAAAGCAGCAAAGACAGGAATCCACCAAACAACCTCCTTTAGCCATTGAGCTGATATCTGACAATCTGCTCCCTCTTGAAAGTATATTTTAAGAGGAGGAGCAAATGCTGTGTTCAGTTTTCTGGAGCTGGAACCTCTAATTCAGCAAAGATAAAAATCGTGATTTCATAATAGTCTAGTTAGAAGTTCATGTAATCTGGGGCTAGTTCATGTGGGGGTGACAAGCCACTCCTGAATTACAAGGCCATCTCTTTGAAAGGAGTCTCTCCTCCTCAGTCGAATGAAAATCAAATACCCTCTGTGCCTCAAAGGACAAATCAAGCTGTGATTACCCTATCCTGACAAATCGTGGAAATTGCTCAACAGTGAACACTCTCTTTCTCCATCTTTCATGCATTTCCCTCACAGTGCAGCAGTGTGGTTTCTTCCAGCTGTGATTCCTCCTCTGCTTCCACTTTTAGAAAGGGTCTGCAGGATTAAATATGAAAGGGGCTAGGGGAGGATATCATTCCAATGAGAAGATTGTGGAGATTAAAATGTAATGTAACAGAACAAGTCTTCTAGAAATATGTACTCAGGCATTTAACTATAAGCAGGCCATTTCATAGCTTTTATTACACTGGGCTTTTGCCAGCAAATGAAAATCACACAGAACATGCAACTTTAACAATGAGATTTTTCCCATATTGAATCTAACTACCAGAGACAGCAGTCACCTCCACTGGTGCTCTGCCTTTGGCCCCTTTCTGAGGTTTAGGCCATTAAATTGGTTCCACATGACAGGACTTGGAATGATGAAAATCAATCTAACTTATGATTCTGAAGTTTAGTTTCCCTTAAAGAGTCATATTTCAAAAGTTTGCTGCCCAAGCCCCTTTCCTTTCCAGCTTCAAACAACGACCATTTAAATCTAATTTAAACACTGTGAGAAGATTGTAACATAAGGTCTATCTCTGCATTAGTTTATTTTTCAATATGAATGTGTTAAGAGAAGGAAAACCTATTAAAAGGTATCAAGCACTAATATTAAGGTATTAATTGCAGACAATATCAGAAAGAATGAAGATTACCTGATTGCTATTTATTTGAGCAATTTACTGTACAATTCCAAAGCTTATTTTCCAGTTTTCCTCTCCCTGACACAAATTACAGATTACACTAATTTAGTTACAGACAAATTTGCGGTGTACTGAATGTTGCCTTCTGACATAATTGGCCAGTCTTACAAATACTTCAGGATAAAGAAAACTAACCTTGTTTTTTTGTTTGCTTATTCCAGCCCCTCTTACGCTGAGATCTTCTTGCCTAGGAGAAACATTTAAGTGTTCTTGATATATTTGTTCCCAGTGGCCATGGAAGAGCTGTGTTTATTTCTTAACTAATTAATTCTATGTGATAGTTTCACTGAAATGAGCCTTACTCTCCATTTTAAAGGTCTTTTTAGTAAGATTAAAAGCAACATAATAAGAGATGTATAAATATTTGGATATTCTGTTGCTTACTAAACAGAATACAAGGCATTTGCTTTTTTTCCTGGGGTCCTTCTTTGCACTATCCAGACTTAATTTATGACCTGAGGGTTAATATTATACAAACAATCATTTATTTCAGAAGAAATGTGATCATTACTAAGCTGTTCCATTGGTTAAAGAGTTGAGGTAATTGCCTTAGGCTGCAAGCAGGAGAATGAGAAGCAGATGAAGCATGTTGAAGATTAACCACACAAAGAAACTGCCTAAACAAAGAAGGGGCTCCAAGAGGAGGAGGAGAAAAAGCCTCTCAGCCTAGACAGGCATACTGGGAAAGAAACTGCTTGTAGCTGCTCACTGCTTCATATCCACAAAAAATGAGGAAGAGAGTCATCAGCAATTCCTGTGGGCTAATCTGTGCATATGCAAGCAAACTGGGCTTGCAGGCACTTTCTGATAAGAAGGAAAATGCGACTGTGACAGCCCATGAATGACACCAGTCATTAACCCAAATGCTGACACAAGGAAGGTTGTTTAAAGGTGAAGCTCCTCCTCCCTTTGGTCTGCTTACACTCACATTGGAAACCAGAGTCCATTTAATCATGTTAAAGACTCAAATTAAATCTGTAGAAATCCCCCCAGATACATTACCACTACACATTCCACTATCCCGTATGTCCTAAACACACTAATGGCTTTTGTCTCCTGTATTTTATATGGGATTCATCTTGTTCAACTAAAGAAATTAGAGTTTTAAAAAGTTTAAAAGTTCACTACTCACCCTGGCTTCCTTTGTAGGCAAATGAGAAAAAAGAGATGACTTCACAGAATCACAGAATAGAACCATGGAATGGCCTGGGCTGGAAGTGACCTTAAAGGTCCTGTAGTTCCAACCCCCCTGCCATGGACACGGACACAGACACCTTTCATTAGACCAGGTTGCTCAGGACACCATCCAATCTGTCCTTGAACACTCCCCGGGATGGGCCACCCACAGCTTCTCTGGGCAACCTGTGCCATTGCCTCACCACCCTCACAGTAAAATAAAGAATTTCTGCCCCAGTAAAGAATTTCTTCCTGAAGAAGAAAACTTGTCTTAGCCATCTGTCTTAGAAGGAAATGAAGTCTCTTGAAGATGCTCACTTCTTTCTACTGTCTGTAAAAGAAGACTATTAGTGAGTAGTACAGGCTTCAAAGCTTAGCCCTGAAGCACCTGACTGAGGAGAGAAGACATACTGGTATACAAGCAGGGATTTCAATTTCTGTTAGAGAAAAGTCTCTCCTATACACTTCAGGAGACTAGCAGTGTCACCACAAGAGTGCATTTCCAGCTGGCAATCTTAATTAAGAATCACAGGAGTGCTTCTTATTACCATTTTCCCCATGAAAGGTCTCTAATGCCTTGGCTGAAGCTCACTGCCAGTAATACCATGTCAAACTGAAATCACGGTCAGCCTTGGAGCACGATCTAACACAAAGTGTCCACCAGCAGACACAAGGAGACACCTTTGGAAATCCTCTTGGTGGAGGCAAACCTTTGGAAGTACTCCAGTGAACATTTCCTTGCTCTCTGATAAAGCACATTGCATGCCAGAGACATGCAGTCACGTTCTTTGAATTTGATTATTCTTATGGATTCAATCACTGCCCTTCAATCACTAGCTACAGGATACAGCTTGATTTTAAAAATCTTTCCATACTCCAAAGGAAAGAACTAGCATTTGATATTATTTTAAAAATTATTTAAATTTTCTAGCTGAAAAGCATGCTTGCTCACAGAGCAAAACACCGTTGTTGGACATATAAGGCTGGTTTAAATTTATTACTTCCTTTGCTATTTTTGTACTAAAATAAATATGAGCTAGACTGGAATATGAGTAGGAGTGATATTCTAGCACTTCATTAGCAACAGAATGAACTAAATTTTAGATATATTCCTCAGCTACAGAAATAGAAATTTTCACAGACAACAAATGCAGACTTTTCAAAAATAAGGCTAAAAGTAGCAAAGGGTTTAAGTATCAAGGGTTTTGTTACTTTTAACGCTCTATCACACTTATGTTAAGAAGAAAAAATATGAACAAAACAGTAGTTCTACTGAAATACTGCAAAAGCCATATCAGTCTGTTCATGGACTTTAACTATCTGTGGATCGGGCCATAGTTAAACATTTGGCCAGATGTGCTATTATACACCCTTGACTTCTGACTTTATCTCTGTTTCGATGATTTCTGTGATATAACCGGGCTGGACCCATCTTCCCTGAGGCTTTAGTTTATGCACCAATGGACACGGGGCTCAGTCTATCTGTCTAACGGGGCTATCATCTGGATGCCACGTTAAATGGAAGAATTTTTAGAAGTTTTGCCACAGAGTAGGCACATATCAAAGTCATATAATCTAGGGATTTTCAGTGATCCTTATGACACAGCATTCCACTGAGACAGTGGGCACTCTGAGATAAGCTCTGGTCTGTCCAGAGTGAATGACAAATCTGTTCGTAACAATGGGATCAGAAGCACATACCTGGATTCATTCCCCTAGGAAAAAGCTGGTTGGATAATGTTATACCACTAGATATCTGATGTGTCAGTGAAATGTTTTCTGCACTCAGGCCTTGTACTGGTATAAGTTTTTCTAGTGCTTGTTTAAAAATGTGATTTGGAAGTGTCTGTGGTCAACACTTCAAAACAAGGTTTACCCTCTTCATCTAAGAGTTGCATTACCTGAATAATCTCTTTTTATACAATGGGTAAGTTCTGTCAAAGCATTTAATATCTTTCTCCTCTTTTCTTGCTGAAGGCATATTCCTGACTTTTATTCAGGAAAGGACTAAGGCAAATGTGAGAAATCAGCTGACTTTTTATTAGATCAATGCAGCACATTGCTTCATGAGTTTTTCAGAGTGCAAAGATCTCAAACATTTGAGCAAATGAATGAAATCACAAATCTTGTCATCTAGTAACCATGCAAGTTTATATGATTTATGAACAATAGCTTCAACCATTCAGGAAAACCAAAGGTGTACCCCAGTACCCAGTGACTACTAGTAGTATCAGGAAAGTTGATGATTTATCTGTCAGAGGTGATTATGTCACTTTGGAGTGCAAGTGCTCATTTGCTTTTTTAGTAAGTGTCATAAATTTTAATATTAAATGTAAATATTACATAGTCAAAATTTTGCTTTCGTTTTCAAAGACATGAAAACCATTGACATGCCTTTCCAGCCTCACAGTGATCTTCATTTGCTTGTTCTCTTGCAGATTGATAATAAACTGTAGATTTATCTCTTTGCAGAGCCAAAAAATCTTATTCATCTGTGGAATATCACATAAATGCTGAAATGGCTTTGATTTATAATCCTCAGAATGTACGATCTGGGTGCCTAAAATTCTTCTTTTCTTAAATTGCTCATGTCTAAGTATGCAGTTCTCCAGGGATTTTTCTGTATCTCACTGATGTCTACCAGTTGTAGAAGAACTGTTTTATGGCCTACTTTTTTCTAGTTCTCCATAGTTATGAGGGTTTTTTTTCTTGGCACAGTGATGTTTTAAAAAGTAAAATCTGTTTCTGTTACACATTTTCTTGCTGTGTGCCTTTACTCCTGCCTGGAATTACCCAGCAAAGATGACATGTTTTTGATTTTGATTTGAGGACATACGGTATCTATTGCATCACTGTTTTGCCTGGGGCATTCAAAGTGCCCCAGCAGATGAGTGCATGCATGCTTCTGACTCTTGGATATGAAGAGAGCTGTTTGAAGAGCTACAGCCAGCTCTATTGTGTTCATAGCAAACTCTGTGAAGTTCCTTTCAGCTACATGTCACTTCCAGTTCATGTTGTCTGAAATTTTAACAATGATAGATGGTACTAGGCTCTTTTCAAAATTCTTGCTCAATCAGAAGCTGATATCCAAGCATGGCTGCACACAATTTTTTTTAAGAATTATGACTTTTTCAATAAGTGTAAATAATTTTCATGGGCACATTCAGGTCATATTTGGACATTCAGAGTTTTTATTCTACACTGTGTATTTGTCACTATTATTCACCTGTGTGGAAAAGAGTGATCTGGACAAACCTGCCACATGAAGAAGGCACAAACAAGAAGTGCCCAGTGCTTTGCTAACAGAGAATAATACTGTTCTGTTTCATACCACTGCCAGTTCGATGGTTCTTTACAAAGACTGGGAGTGCTTGCTTTAACAGAGAAGCTGGCCTAACTGTTCTGCAATAACTCCCCCATGTGGGCATTTCATTTTACTCCATATTTCGTTTTCAAAACAGGAAGGCTGCCTCAAATATTAGTGTTTCTTTCATTTATAGTGGCTGCACACACAAATTTTTCTGGCACGCGTACAATGCAAATCCTGGTTACTCTCCCTGTGTCAATAAAGTCCAGATCATGTCATCCGTGCTAATCTCAGTATGAGCACACTGTTTTGAAAGATGATTTCAGCAGGGTAAGAATAAGCTGTACTGCCCTTACTAGTAAAAAAGGCTAAAAAGTCATCTTTTGCTCCGATTTAGTTGGTTGCCTCTGACACCTCCAGAAGCTTCAGCTGACCAGACCAGCTTCACCTCAGTTTGTTTGCTGAAGTTAGACAAAGTCTGTTTGCTGTCAAAGCTCCAAGCATGTCTTAATCAGCTCTCTGCAGCACTGGTTAGAGCTGACACCTATCCCTTGCTCCTGCTGCCAGCATTCCTCATACCCACGGAGGCAAACCGGCACTGCAAACTATTTGGATGGCACATAAGACTGCAGAACTTTGAAGGATTGTAAACCCTCCAAAGCTCTGTCTAGTCAGTACAGCTATGAAACATCGTATCAAAATCTTAATGCAGTTAATTAATAGTTTCTAAGCAGCTCAGTCACAGTAATGAAGTTAATTAATAGTCTCTAAGCAGCTCAGTCACAGTAATTCTGATTGCTTTTGTACTTCTTATCTAGAAATTAAAATGGCCATCTAATTACCTGATGGGATCTGTGAGAATAAATAAACACTGATTTTTTTCTTCACTTTAACAAAGACTATAATCTAAGTCTATTAATTGACAGATTACCAGAGTGTGAAAGACTATGCCATGTTTCTGTTGTCATTAGGTTGTATCACACAAGCATCCCAGACAGGTTTTAAGTGGGTACAAAATGTATGTTGGCATGAAGAGGGAAAGTGATCCTCCAGTTTGTTTCCCTGTTTGAGCTGGTTGATTAACAATGGGCTAGAGGTAGACAGGAGAGAGGTCGTTTTCAGGCTGAGTAAACAGAGCAATCTCTCACCCAGAAATCTCCCCTGTGGCAGCTGTCTGAGCTATAGGGAACTTGTCCTTTGTAAAATCAGAAAGAAAATTGTGAAAAAACTCTCCTTGTCTCTTCTCTTAAACTTATTTAATCTGGGACCTAAGGTATTAAGACACAAAATAAAAGGCAGTTTACATCCTCTTTTCAGATGGACCAATCCCAGGAAATCCTGTCATCTCTTTAGGACAGATTTTTTGGTGTGATTCTAGACTGTATACAAATGTCAATCACTTATGTGTTCTGTTCAGAAGAAAATAAACGAACCACCAGCCCCTAATCCTTTGCTTCTCTAATCATTGTCCACATTTATTCCCTGGATTTGCTCTTGGATGTGTCCAGATTACTTGTTTAATATGTACTTCTTTTTTAACTAACATTTGAATATATGTATATATATATATATGTATGTATATATATATATTGCTATCTATCAATATGTAGCTTGTCTAACACCATTTTATTTGTTTAACTTTCCTAAAGGTACAGCTTCTCTAAACTGAAACAGACCCTTTGTAAGTCCTTGTTGAAGTGAATTGAATCTTTTTTCAAAAATTAACTTCGTAAATCCAGGGTAAGCATTTTTCATACTTTACAGAGTAATTACTCTAGTGTATTTACACTTACACCAGCATTTGACTTTTCCAGTAAGTTCATGAAAATGTTGCAGCTCCCCTTCTAGGGACTAAGTGAGTGTCTGAAATATCAAACTGAATGTTAGGGCCAGCCTCCTGTGTTTAGTTATTCAGCAACATAAAGAAATCTGACTAAGGTGAGAAAATTCTTGATTTTTTAATTAGCAGATTCATACAGCTCCTCTCCTTTCAGCTGGGCTGGATGTGTACTGCCACTGATTGAAGTACAGCATTGAAATTCTTAATGTAAACTTCAGCAGTATTCCTGTTTTTCAAATGAAAGCAAAAGTACTAAGTATGCCTGAATCATTACATGTTAATTCCTGTAATTAAATAAATAATATCCATTGCATCTTTACATCATTTGTTCTTTAAGTCTATTGAAAAAAATTCTAAAAAATTAAGGAATTCTTTATTATAGAAGTGAAATAACAGCATAAGAAAGCAGAATTTGTAAATATGTTGAAGTCAGTGGGATTTATGTATTCACACTTGTCACTTTAACAGACACAGAGGTTCAGAGGTGAAGCTCCTTAAGTGTCCTTGGAGGTAGTGAGGAGATGCATGCCTCTGCGGCCTGATTCAAAGCACTTAATTCAGACACCTGTGCACAGATATCTGTACATCCCCAAACCTTTCATTTTGCCTTGTATTAATGGGTCTGTCATTGCACAGGAAGGAAGATATTCTTAAACGAGTTCCCTCATTTCTCACATTTGACTCATTTGTTCTTCAACTGCAGTCTGAATTTTCTTCTCTTAACATTTGAAATCATTTGGCCTAGTAAGGCTTTTAATTGCTTCTTATATTTTGACACGGTCTTGGTAGAAACACTTATTGTGTGTCCTTATCTTTACTTGTATTTTATCCATAGTGATGAACTTTATACTGAGAATTATGCTTTTTGACTTTCTCAATCTTTCTAAGTCTTGCTGGTTCACAGCATCACAGAAGATTCTGAGTTGGAAGAGACCCACAAGAATCAAGTCCAACAAGTGAATAGTCCATACAGGGACTGAACTCACAGCCTTGGTGTTATTAGTGCCAGGCTCCAACCAAACTGGGCTAATTTTTATATATGTATATATAAAATACAACACAAATTTTGCTTGTCCTAGTACTAGTCCTAAGAAAATCTCTCATACAGAAAAAAACACGAAAGTCTGAAGGAACTCTTCTCACTGCCTGACAAATTCCCTTTAAATATCCTGAGTTCTTCGGTGTGAGGGCCAACTTTGTCCTGGGGTGCATCAGGCACAGCATCACCAGCTGGGCAAGGGAGGGGATTGTCCCACTCTGCTCTGAGCTGGGGCAGCCTCACCTCCAGTGCTGGGGGCATAATCAGCATCAATTAGTATCCTTGGACAGCTGTCTTTTTGTCCTTTCAAATAACCAACTAATACACGCATCTGTATTTACTGATGTAGCTTTCATCACATATGCAGACTGACTCCCAGATATGCTCCCTTGGCTCCACAGAAAGATGCTTTAAATTATCTACTGCCTCACAGGTTTGTGTTAAAAATACATAGGCAAATGTTTTAGTTATGCTATCCAGAAATGTACCAGTATGCTTTGCATGTTACCAAAAGATGAAATATTCTGGGGAGAGTGACAAGATTAAAAGTTTGGGAGAGTGACAGATTTTTGAGAACAGTGAATTAGAAAATAAGAGAGGGATCACTTTGTCCTGCTTCTTCTGCTGTCAGAGGGAGGTCTCAGCATGATACAGAACAAGACACCAGCTTTCTGTTTGCAAGTTATGGGAATGTTAATTCCTTTGCTACAGTTTGTCTGTCAAAGCAAGGTAAAACCAGACACTTGTGTCATTTTAGTAAAATTTTTCTCAGTAGTTTTATTTATCCATGCAATGTCATCCGTGAGCAGCCCAGTAGGATTCAGGTTTTAAACTCAGAGGGCAATGCCCCAAACATTTGTTCTGTTCTTTTTAGTAACACAGACTGCCAAATTTTACCCAACGACCTGTGAACCAATGCTGTGAACTTATTAATGAAGCTTGGTTTTTGTACTACCTGGTGTGATGTTTGACAAAACAGATGCTGTGAATGGGAGTATTAATGCAAACCAAGTTCTGCTTACAGGTACCTGTTTCACAGCTAAAACAAACAGCCAGAACTTGTTCAATATATACTTAGACAGCCATGGCTAGCTTTGTCAAAAAGAAGGTATTGATCTGATTTGAAAGTGTCATGAGGGAAAATAAGATGGGCTAATCACCACACAATACATGGGACAGAAAGTAGATGAACACAACCTGGTTACCACCCTAATTTTAATAGCAACCTATCGCAAATATTCTCCACCTAAAAAAAAATCACATTAATGCTAATGTGGTGCTTTATCATCATCGCAAAATAAGCATATATAGCCTTAAGGACAATTTTATTGACTGAAAAGCATTGGTATTTTTTGTATTTTGCTGTGAGTTATCGATTCTGCGGTGGATTTATATCACTGGATTTCAGTGGGTTTATGTCAGTGTGAAGGAACAGCTCACAGCTCCTGCTGTTTCACAGAACACCGTTTTCATGTACTGTTCTGAAGTCACTGGTTGAGATGAGCTTCACTGAAAAATGACATAGCTAAAACCAGCAAGAACAACCTATTACAGTGGATCTTAATCACAAATCACAAGCTTCTTGACAAAGTCACTGTAGGAAAAGATCACTTAGAGTATGTTGGAGGTCTGGTGTGCCAGAGCACAGCTGTCACTCTGCCTGGTGGGAAACTTACCATGGTACCATGCTCCATACATGGAAGAAAAAGATGTAATTATTTACAAAATAGATATTGGAAGTACAGGTATTAATTTGTGTTTTCATGTGTGTTTGTGTGGAAAGAACCAATTGGAATGCCAAACACCAGCCATTTGCACATCCTCAGTTGCAAAGAGGAATTGTATCTGTAGGCAGAAACAAACCAATCTGGAAGAAACTGAAGACAAAAATAATTTATTTAACCAGGTTCTCCTAAATTATAGGCTCCATCAGCTACTAAGTATTTTTCATTACCTCTATAAACTTAATTTCATTTGTGACACTTCTGCAGTTTTTCATAAAAATCTGTTCTAAATACAGAAATTCTTCTTATATTGCCCCAGGTGAAGACCAGGAAGTGATCACCAGATAATCCTGTATTATATATCAAATTAGTCATCCTACCACAAATGTGTTTGACAACTGCTTTGAAAGAGCTGGCCATGGCCTAGCATCTGATAGCATAATTTTAAATCATTGGTGTTTGATTTTCCTGCCTGAAAGTCCGGCACGGTTGGCTCTCTCGACAGGGGATCCAAGCATGTAAAAGGCTCCAATTTGTGTGTCTTCTTAAATGCAATGGCATCAGCCTAAACCAGTCATAGAGGCTGATGCTTCTTTTGTGATGATTGCCTGTCCTCCTAGCTTGACAAGTCAGAGTTATCTCAGCTTTTTGAAAGGTCTGCCAGAAAATACTCTAGTGTTTTCCCAATGCCACTGTGATTGTATTCTTTCTTACTTCTTTATCTTTAATTTCTCACACTCACTTAATGTAAATCAGAGCTGTATTGATTATCATCATTTGATTATTTCCAATGGATAGTTAATTACACACAGAGAAAGGAAAACTTGGTACAACTTTTTTTTCATAGACAGCAACTTTTCTGTTGCTTGTCAATGAACTCAAGTGTCTAATAAAAATTGCAGGGTTTATAATGATTTCAAGTTGATGAATCATATTCTAAGTTAGAAATAATGGCAGAAATTGTTCATGAAAATTATACTACAGTCAAGTAAAAGAAAAATTACCTGTGCTCCCACTTTCAGATAGTTTATAGCTCAGTGACAATAGAGCTGTCTCAATTTCTTTTAAAAAATCATATTATATTTTCTGAATATATAGAGTTTATTTCTGTCTTTTCAAAATTCACTTCTCTGCTGTCTCTTTGTTCTACCCTAAAGAAACAAATCTGTTTCCTCAGCAATCCTACTGTCATCTGTTAGGAAATTCTAAAAACTGTCACTAAAATAACAATATTCAGCAGTCATCATTTCAAAACACTGTTGTGCTAGGACAAAACCAGATTTTCTCACTTACTCTTAAGCTTCAGCCCTTGTGTGACAGCTTCAGCTTCTTCTGTGGTCAATGGAGAGTGACAAGAGCTTTCCACTGCTACAGAGAAGTTTGATGCTTAACTTTTACACCATTGATGCCCATGTGACAAACATCACTCATAACGTAGAGTTTATTTAAGGGAGTCCACATTGGTTCATGAAGTAGCCTGAGAGCAATTAAAAATACCATTTTATGCTTGCTCATACTCACAGTCTCTGTCACTTTTTTGAAACACCTGTGGAAAAGAACATCATTTTTTCCACACATCCTTTTAGTTTTCCTTTATCTACCACATAGGTATAAGGAGACAAACTCTAAGCTATTTGTGATGTGACCTTACATTTTTTACTGCCGTGTTTGTGTTGCGATGATGTTTTCTTTTATTCTAGGGAGTGTAGCAAAGACCATACATTATACAAACCTTTTCTTGTCCCTCCTCCCTGAACCTATCATTAGGGTTCTTGAAACATCTATTTTAATTGCTGGAACTCTCTTGGATACTCAGAATCTTTGTTCTCTGCTTTTTCTTTTCCTGAGACAGAAGACTAGGTTTTGTTAAAGTATATAAATATCTGTGAAAAATATGGTGTTTTGATGAATTTCAGAGTGTGGGATTTTAGGTACTTTGAGAAATTGAGAGCAAGGAATGAAATAACTCATACATATTACAGCTCTTAACAGATTCAACAGTCATATCCAACATCTGGCAGTTCACAGATTTGTGTACAACTCTAGATAAGTGTAATAACATTGTGTTACAAATTCTTGCTTCTTTTTCAGTTCTAGGACTTGTGCTCTTGGCTGAAAAATGTTCTGTCATCAACCATAGGCTTGGTGAGTGTACAGTCTGCTAATTATAGCACTCATTTTCTTAAGAATTGGAAAAGATTAATGCAAATCCCTAAGGCTGAGATGAGCCTGCAGTCCAGCTTTCCTGATGCTGAATGAGTGTTCCCACCACTTCAGGAGTGAGTGAAAGGTAAGAGTTTAAGCTCCATGTAAAGTCCCCCAAAGTACCTTTGCATTTCTCCCATGCTTCTGACAAAGTTGTAATAATTTATTAATAATGTTGAATATTGTGGCTGTTTTCCTTTTTTTTTCTTTTAATGTATTTTTTCTAGTGGAAAATACTCACATTTGTCATGGCCTCCAAATATGCGCAGGTGACACAGGTTTTTAAAATTATTACCTGCTTGTGAATTTCAAGCTAATCTTTTCTCCCTAAACACTTCACTATACTCTTCAGAGACTCTAAATCATGAAGATGTGGTGCTAAAAAGCATTGACTTTTTTTGAACACTGATATGATTTAACTTTTTCTTTGTCATAAATAATATCACATGGTTTACATGTCATAAACCAGGCAATGTGGTTTTGTATCTTCATTACGCTTGTTTATTTTGTTCTTCAGGCCCGACTCTAAAGGGCAGGATCATAGTGGAGAGTTACATGTGCAGAAAAAGACCTAACTGGCTGATTGTTTCAAAGTTAATACCACATCATAACAACTTCACCTCTTTCAGATGTGCAACTTGAAGTGCTAATTGAAAACTTTAGTCCATTTTTTACTGTTAAAATAGTCAGAACAATTACCCCTTAAACAATCTCAAAACACAAAGGAACAGGTATTCTTAGTTACTTTTACAAATTAAACAAGCATTGCGATAATCATCCTGATTACAGTATGTTGACCTTTGTAGCACACGTTATTTGATAAATGCTAAATCTTTGGCAGAGATATTTTAGGAACTAGTAGGGAACTCAGGGGAAGAACTGAGATTTAAATTTTTTGATGGGATTCATCTAACTAAACTAAATGGAAATGTCTCAAGATTAGAGTTCCACTTTGTTTAGAGGAATGTAGGAACTCACTGGACGTGATTTCTCTCATCTCCAAGCAGACACTAAAGTAGTACTGATAGTCATGTTCTGCTTTCCCCTGACTGGTGTGATTCGTAGATGTTTATATAAAAATGTTTATAATTAGGTGGGACAAAATCTAGCAACTGCCTTTACAGATAAATCCCATAGGACTGATCCATAGTCCACCAAAGTCCATGCAAGGCTGTTTATTCAACTCTCTGGGTCAGAGATCATTCCTTTCCTAATGAAAGATATAATGAAATAAAGAATAAGTGTTGGATTTCTTGAGCTCAGCTGCCAGAATTTTCTCAAAGTTCTGGCACAGCTATGGAAATACATTAGGGATGTAAGAAAGCATTTTCTCACATTAGTCACTGGATGTACATTTGGGTATTTGCCATTTTCATTTCAGTCCTTGATTTAGTAAGAGAAAAACCAACTAAATCAATTTTCTTTTATTTATTTAGTAAGGCAAAACACTGTTTTAACATATGGAAGCCTTGGAAATATTCCAGGAAAGGAAAAGGTTTGACTGAAGACAGGCATATACAGACTACACTTCCCAAGTATGGCTTGGGTGGGGATGTGCTGCTCTGACTGCTCAAAAAAAATGTACCAATGCATGTGAAAAAGCAGCACTCACTTGTGTTATCAGCACAGCTACAAATGGTTCTGTGTAAACATTATCCATATGGCTCTTGGGTCACACAGAGCACAGAAGGCCAAGGTTTCCACGGACAGTAACAGATGTTCTGTGTCACCAAGAAAGTTCTCAGAACCTGGCATGGCCAGGGCTTTATGAAGAGATCAAGAAAATACATGCTAGTACCAGCCAAAAAAAAAAAAATTCTTCTGTTTCAAACCAGCCCATGTTTTGTATGGTCAAATGTTATTTCCACAAAGCAAATGGTTGAGGATTTCCACATACTTCGACAGTAGGTAGTTGAAAACACCAACTGCAAGAAATATTACAAACCTGAAGACTCTTGAGGGATTACTGTCAAAGCAGGCTAGGTCACAGCTCTAGCTGCTGTTTCAGCATTTAATTACCCAAGCATCTTGATCTGGATCTGGAGAAGTGAGAGAAGGTTGTTCATACAGAACTAAAGTCATGTTTCACCTTGGTGTTGCTAGAGGTCACATCATTAAAGAGGCTCCTTTCATGTTACCTACCGAATTGTTTTGAGCTCCATCAGGCATGACATTGCACTAATACTGGTTATAACAGATCTCTAGAGCCTTTAAATTGAGATACAATGTCTGAAAGGAAAAGATAACAAAACCTGTTTTATTTTGTTAACAGAAGATCATACATGATAGAATAGCTATTAACTGTAAATAAACTTCTTTGTGCAATTTTCCATACCTGATGATAGCACTCATCAATTTCGTTTCAAGATCACTACACCCCATATGTAGCAATAGAATACTGTCTCTTTATGAATAATTATCACTTATTAGTGAATGTCACAAGTCAAATTTTCAGCGGCCTGACTAGAATTTGTAAGCATTTGGCTCCAATTTCAGTAAAAAATCATGGAGAAGCATAGAAGTTCTGTTCATCATGTTTTTATTAGATAATGTTGCTGCAGTGTTGACAGAATATTTATGTGGAACGATATGACAAACGTCACATATCAGCTACAAATATAGACCAACAAATCATGAGGTGTCTAAGCTGTGGGATCAGTAACACTGAAGAATCTCAATCTGAAAAATGAAAATCTCATACAATAAAAAATGTAAATAGTGGGAAAAAAGCACTAGAAGATGTATACTTTCCAGGAATAGCCTGGAACAGCCTAAAACAAGTTCAATAGAGTAGCAGGGTAGCCTGCTTTTCTTGCTTTATTGCTTTTTGAAATCAACGGGGCCTCCAAAACACAAAATATGAGGTCAAAATTGCTCTTTTGCCTTTCACCTAAAAAATCCAAATGTTGGGGTACAAAGGGAACATTTAAAAGACCCAACAACAACCATGAAAACCCAGGGATAAAAGTGTGAATTAAAAAAAAAAATATTAATGTTTGTATCATCGTAGCCTAAATTAAGTCTTTTTGTGTTTTCTATTCATTATGAAGAGTTATTTACTGCAGTGACAATAAGGCAAACAGTTTTTCAGGTTACTTTCTTTTTCTGGACCATTAAACAACAGCATGATTTCAAGCTTCCTAAATATCCAGTAATGGTATGACCTTACAAAGTCCAGTGCAGTTTAACCATAACCAGAAAAAAAGTGGTATATTTCACACTGTCAAAGAAAGTGCAAATTTTTCCTCAAAACTGACAGTGACTCAATTTTAAAATAGTTTTTACAGGTTCCTAAAACAGCACAAGCTGAAAGGAAGTAACTAAGGTGCAAACAATAACCAGCATTGCTACTTTTGAGGTAGCTGAGTTAAAACCCTGTATCTTGTGGATTATTCTGGTTAGGAGGAGACATAAGGGATGAGTACCTTAAATACAAATCTCTCATATGCAAGAATATTTACCTGAGCACAGGATGTGTTAAAAATCACAATTCCTATATTTGACTCTCCAGAGCTCTCTCAGTCATCAGGGAGCCCAAGAGGTGAAAATATCAGCTCTATCAAGCCCTACAGCAAAATCCAGAGATGACTCCAGCGGGACTAAGATTTCACTTGAAGAAGAGATCCACAGAAGTGCGGATAAATAAACCTCTTGACAATCTGAATGGCTCAAAGTAACTCGTTCCCTTGTTCAAAAGACAGTGAAGTGCAGTTTGTAAAGAAATCCATTAAAAAGAGCTAACAGATGCTCATTATCTTTGTAATAATGTTCAATTATTCATGCAAATATACCATCAGCAGTATATATTGGTCACAGGAACTAAGGTCGTGATTTAAATAAGCAAGTAAGAGTTTGGAGTGTCTTTATTTCTGTGTATAGAGCCTGAGAAACATCACAGGACCTTGCTGTCACAGGTAATGTGTTCAGACCTTTCTGAACATCATGCACAACCAGACCTTGGCAGATGTCTGGGCTCTAATCCCTCTTTGTGAACAAGTCTTGGCTACTCAGGTCAGTCATGTCATTTTCAGGGAATGCAGTGTGGAATTTTAGCTCCTCTGCTGGACAGAATTACACTGTGAGTTATGCTGAACAGCATTTGTTAGCTTATTATCTTTTCCAAGTGGTCGCTTTGTGTGGCAAAAAAAGAGAATGAAACTCATGTGAATTTATATTAGAAACACTGGAGAGCACTGAGAGCCCACATATAACACTTCTTGACATCCTGTTTAAATTTCTGTAGGTATTATTCTTTGTGGAACATGAAACTCCTTGGACAGTCAGGGCACTTCTGGTCTCATACCAATAATACCTCCAGCTGAGGCACAGGAAATCCAAATTGCTCTTCAAATTAAATCACGGGAAACCTTGACTCCTTGCTTGTCTCCAGCAAAGTTAATGAGAAACAGATGCACATTCCTGTCAAAACACAAAGTTGTATATTTATCTAGTGCTGGCTTATCTTTCAGTATACTGGGCTAAAATTATAATGTTCACTTTCCCCCTCCCCAATCCCCTCCCTCAGTATTTCATTTGGTTAGTATGTTTTTGTAAAATACTAATGAAAATAAATTATCAGTTTGTTTTAATACTGATAACTGATCATTACTGGAAAATTGGGACCACTACTTTGATCAAAAATGAAATTTGTGTACTCTAGGAAATACAGTAGCAAGAGTACCATTCATGATCTAAATTGATACAAAACGATGAAAACCATAATCATCTGATGTAACAAAATATTCAATCTGGACTCAAATAAAATATTCAATCTAGACTCAAATAAGATATTTGGGTTTGACACCAGCTAACAACATTTCGGTAAAAGAAATCTCCCCCTGCCACAAAATGAAGATGTATCCATGTCTTCAACAATATGCCTGCCCTCCCTTCCACGCCGACGTGAAACTATGCCATCCATCCATTGGAGCTATCATTCCAGTTGCAATGAAAGAGGCTTCTGGGTTTCCTTTACCAGAATTTCCAAGACAGTGTCTTAGGTTCAGCAGTTAGATGATTACATGCTGTACAATATGTGAGCAGCTGCCAGTGGCAATATCTGAACAGAGTGCTCCTTTCAAGCTGGTTTATATCCGTGGACCCGCTGGTTGTTTCCTTCTTTGCCTTTCTCAGCACTATGATGGACAAGATTAAGATCTTTCTCCTCCCTCTGAATACAGGCTAAAAAAATTGTTTAAAAAATACTCTTGCAATGTAAAAAGCATTTTGTAAGAGTTTCATTGGTTGTTCTGCTTGGTGTTTACTAGAGTCAGCAATGATCAGGCACATGCTGTAGAGGAAATGTGGAACGGAAACAGAAATTCCTTCTTAGAGGACTAAGCTAGTTGGTTTCTAACTCCAAGTCTTTGTGTAACAGTTTGTAGTTGGGAAAAGAGAGAAACCTCTGTGTCCATGTTACTACTTTATTTTATAGTTATAGTGCATGCAGTTTCCAGCTGTAGATGACTGAACTCAGTGAGATTGCCCTTACCTGCAAGCATGTAACTGAAAGATTAATCAGGCCCATTCATATCTTCTTAAAGGCTAAGTCAGGAACTGCTCACAGCAATGAATGTCTCAGTGCTGTCCTTAAGTGTGTTTTCACTGTGATACAAGAAGCCGGTATATAAAATCCGTCATTTCTATAAACCTGACATTTAACAAGCTGTATTAACTACCAGCATGTTGGCTTGTGCTCTTCCTCTCAGTACTCCCCCACTTCTGTCTCCCACATCCCCAGTGCGCTTGGAGTTAGTGTGTTCACAATTTACCAGTCGGTTGCCACTGAAAAAGCACCTTGGCAAGTATCAACCCTACCTTTCAGCTTTGAAAGGGATATGCTCATTCTCAAGTTTTGGAATGCTATTTCCTAAAAATCTATGACATCTTAGAAGAACAGTGCTGGCCTGGAGCCCACGTACTGATCTCAGCAGAGTCCAGCTCATGGTCACACTTGTGTTCTCCCATGCTTTGACTGAGGTTACTCTGAGTTTATATCCATTTCACTTCCTTGCTTTCTTAAAAACATTGGCGTAGTCATCCCTGGAGACCTCAGGCTCTGCAGGATGTGGAGGAGGAAATGGGCTAGTAGATCTAATAGCTCCCTTGGAAGAGTAGAAAGTTCCCCGTGATCTTGATGAGGAAGGAATGAAAACAAACAGCAAAGCAAGGAGTATTTTTGCAGTGCTGTCTGCTTCTCAACCACCAACATGCACAGGCTCACTTTGAGCTCCCTGAGAAGACCTCCTTGCCCTTCCCAAAGGCTGTCTAACTTGCCCTTGGGTGACTTCCTACTTCGTCACTCTGTACCAGGGACTTCGAGGCACTGACAGCATTAAAAACTGAACATATTCCTGTGTTGTTGTTTATATTTTTCTTTCCCTATCTCCTTCCAGAAAGTATTTTTATAATCTTCTGCTGTAATAGCCTGGCTTGCTAAATGAATTTCTTTCACTTTCAGCTACAAAGTAATTTTGCACTTAGGGAAATGAAATAGAAACTGCTAAGTTTTATGTCTTCATTGCCTTACTGGCAGTAGGCCTAATGTAGCAAGTGAAACACACGTCATTAGGAAATGCCATGATAGAGGTTTAAGACAATCCTTTGCACATCATGTCACTGAGGGTAAGAACTGTACAGAAAAGGACTGCAGTCAAGTCATTAAATGCTTTCCCTCAGAGAGAAAAAGCAGTCACACATCAGCACAGAAGGTTTGCCACCATTAAAAGTGCAGCGGTTGGAACCTGGCTGGAAAGGTAGGGAGATGGAAAGGCAGGCAACGAGCAAAGTGACTGTAAGCAGTGCCAGGGGCCGTGATTTGGGAAGGAATAGGGGTGCCGGGGATGCACAGCACGCGCAGTCAGAAACGCCAGCAGGAAACTGGAGCCAGCTTGTTTGAGCGAGGGGAGAGAAAGTGGGGCTGGTTTTGATTGTGTTTGTATTCACATCCTGTGCAGAGCACTTGCAAGCACTTTAGGTTGATGACGGCTCAGGGCTATTTTTTAAGACGGATATATCTCGCCAAAGGAATGTTTCTGGTACAGCAAAGCATACCAGCCTTGGGACTTTCCACGTGGTATAAAACCATTCATAAGTTGACTTAAACTTTATTTAGACACCTATTTTCAGGTATTTGAGCATCGCCTGGGAGCAAACCTTTGGTGTTCTCTTGAGGTAAGGTAAGAATATATCCTGTGAGGCTCAGACAGATGTGGTTTGCCCAGACATAGCCTGTTATGACTATCTCCCAAGCAGGCATGCAAATTACCAGCCCATTCTATCCCTGATTCTCTGTCCCTTGCTGTTTCTTGCCACTGAATAAAGCTATGATCTGTGCTAACAGCTGCTGAAAGCAGTAACCTCATGGTTAATTTACATTAAAAAAGCGCTGCCTGGGTTAATTTAGCACCGGTAAGTCCCAGCACGCTAAACTGCATTTCTTCCTGTACCATCTTGTCCTATCCTCGCAAGCGTCATTTTGTAGCTTGTGGCTGAGGGCCAGGTACTGCTCCCAGATACTGCTGGATAGATCTGCTCTACCCACAGAATTATCCAGTATGCCTTTTCCTCCCCTGACTAGGTCTTAATTACTCATCTGGTTGTGTATTTTCTATACTGCCATACATTTTATCCTTTTTGTTTTTACTTCAGACTTTATGAAAAGCTAGGGTGTCTTTTGAAAATGCAAACACAAAACCAACTTCCTTTTTGCCGTCTGTAGACACACTGTTGGTCTGATGTAACTCTACCATGACTTCTTCTTGACCAATTCTTAATTAAATCATGGTCAGAATAAATCATTTCAAGCAGCGTGTGTGCTACAGCAACACACCGAGGCAAGTTTATGTATTTTTCATGCCACAACAATCTCTTAACATCTAGTACAAATGACTCATTGCAGTTTCAGCAGGTTATTACTTTCCTGAAATACTTGTAAATTCAGTCCCTCTTCCTCACTTGCTGCATACTCCTTTAAATATCTGGCTATTTCCCATCAGTATAGAAAAATTAAAGGAATAATGCTCAAAGAAGCAGGAATGCTCTCTCATGTCTACTACCACCCTGCTCCCTCACTGTCCTTTTTTGGTAATGTTTGAGTTAGGTTCTGGATGTGAAACAAGCTGTCTGACAGAAAAGTGCCTTGATGTTTGCATTGGTGGAAAATTCCAATTTCTCCTTAGTTTATTTACTGTGTTTTACTGGGGTCTAATTGTGGGTTTAAATGCCGTGGTTATTTTTAATTATATTAGTAAGAAAAAGTCCTGCTGCTTGGAAATTATTGGATTTTTTTTTTCAGTAATATAAAGTACTTTGAAACATCCAAATGAAAGCCTTAACAGTAAACCAGTCATAAATCAACCGTCTGTTTTTCTCAGAAGTGTTTCAAGGAGTGATTTACTCCTGATGTCACAACATCTCTTGCAATTCTTGCTGGAGACTGAATTTTGCTGACACAGACTCATTATGTCGAACACAAAAGACTCTGTCTTAGTTTAAGTGTGTTTTGAACCAGGCCCGAAGGTAAGAGAAAAAATGATGGTGAGAAGAGGATTACCATTCCAGCTATGCAACTGACAACAATCTAACTATGCAGAGGAAGGGAAGTGACAGAAAAGGAAAAGAATAGCTCCCACTTTCCCAGGGTGCTCTGAGAGGGGAGATGAGAGGGGTGGGAGTGCACACTGATGTTCTGCTTTACATATCAAATTGGCTTCCTTTTGCTTACATTGAAATTTTATGGGTTTCTCTTTTTTCACTTCCATTTTGAGAGCTGCTACGAATTTTTACCATTCTCCTTTCTAAATTTAAAAGGCCAACCAGGCTGACATAGGAGTAGGGTTCTAAGATTGCTCAGTGTCTCTAAGAAATATAGTCAAGATGAAGGTGAGGATGACTTACTTGAGGAAACAAAGGGCACTCAGGTAGAAGAGTTTTAAAGTCTCCTGTTGAAGGTCTTGCGAAGAAAAAAAATAAATTGTTTATGCTTTCTGATGTGAGGGAAGGGGAAGAAATCCAAGACAGGGAGCTATCTTTGCCTCTAAGTCTCTTATTGAGCAAGAGAATGTGGGTTTCTATCCTTACGGCTAGTGCTTTACAAAAAAAAAAAAAAGCTTTGAATAAAATGAATCCCCAGGGATTGTCTCATCATGTTGCACACAGCAGCAGTTGACACCCAGGGTGTTCTACAACACATGCCCGTGTACCCCCCGGACATGGGAGGGCCACCCAAAAGCCCATATACTCTGTGACAGGCTCTCCTCCTCTCCACAGGGACACTGAGCAGGGATCTGGGACTATCATCCCGTGTGGTCCCTGCAGAGGAGAGCAGCAGGGTCCCCAGGCAGGTCTGCAGGACCGGGTGGCTGCCCATCTGCTGGGCTCCCTGCAGGCACGGGCAGATCCAGAGGTGCCTGCAGAGATGCACAAGTGTCTGTGGCTGTCTGTGTCTGATACGTGGCTGCCGTAGGACTGCAGGCGTGAGGAGGAGTGAGCAGGCAGCAAACAGCAGCAATCCTGCTCCAGGTGCTGCAGTTTGGCCGAGTAACCCTGGGTGCCTTTGCTGGTTCAACAGCCTTTGGCTGGTCAGGCAGCTTTCTGTGGCTGTGATCAAAGGGCTTGAGTGTGCTGTGTCCACACGGTTTGTATGAGCAGAGACCCTGCTTTAAACCAGGTTCGCCCTTTGCTGTAATTCTCCCCCGCAGGGCTTCGTTCTAGGGAACGAGTTAGTGAGGATAGAAGGGGCTTGGAGCATGAATGCAGGGTTGATCCTTAACTGACAAGATAGCAGTTCTCAGAAGTAATATAGAACCAAGTAAATTTCCTTTTCCAGCTGTTTACCTCTGTTGCCTGTCAGATTGGGAGCTTGGTGGCAGAGACTAGTTCTTAATATAGATTTCCATGTTTCCTACCTGAAAGTAAGTACAATACAAATAGCAGGGGCAGAAATTAAGGCATTTAGTTCTTACTTTTGCAACAAACTTATCTGGAGACAGATTATGCCTGGTGGAGCTAATGTGCACTGAAGTCAATGCCACCCTGCCTTAGCTGCTCTGAACTCAAGCTGTATTGATTTGAAATGCTTGCTCATGGTGCAATTATTCCTTCCACTCAGAGCAGGCCATGCTCTGTGTCCCTTTATCTTCTTACAGAATATTGCTTCATTATTATGCTAAATTGCAGAAACATCATGACTGTTTCTTCATCGCTCTTAAAGCTGATTAAGTAGTTTTATTTTTACATACTCCAGCAAGTCCTGTTTAGCAAGGCCGGGTGTTAGCTAATCCTGATGTAGGTTTAACTTTTTTAATGACAATGAAACACATCTGTTATATGGAGATAGTAAATCACTTTAGAAGTTCCAGCAGAAGATAAGATCCACCTACACTGTTGGCCTGTATCTATCAGGCAGCCATAGCTTGCTGTGCAATCAGTTTTTGTCTCAGTACTGAACTGTTTGAAGATTCATGGTTAAATACAAACTTGATCATAGAGTTTACATTCCACAAGTGTCTCAAGCAATTTAAAATGAACTCGACCTGACATTTTAACCTCCTTACCAAGTTATGCAGACTGTTTGTACTGGCAGGGGGATCTAATAGATGGGGTAAAAAAAGGGAAAGGGGAGTCAGTCATCTTATCTCAGCTGGATCACTGATTCACTGCGTGACCTATGCGAAGCCCTAAGTCTCTATTGCCTTACAGATTTTTTTTTTTTAAATAAGAGTACTCTGAGATCCCATTATACTACTTGAGATGTGATTTTCTTGTTAAATTTATGTCTGCTTTCAGAAAAATTATCTAAGCATGGAACATATTGTACAATGCTAAAAACAACACAGAAATACTGTAAATAAATTATTTGCCAACTGTGAGTCTTCCAAAACATGAAGTGGGCTATTAGTATACAAACCTTACATTTACAGTTGCCAACAATTCTTGAAAGTCACTACAGTTTGCATGGGTTTAGTTGTGACTTTTATTTTTCTCAACATTACCTGAATTCTAGAGGACTAAGACTTTCAGCCAGTTAATCTCAGTTTAAGGTCTGTTCCTAAAGGTTTAGAGACTCGGGACACTTTGACAGCACCATCATCTGGCCATTCAGCAAAGCCATGTCCAGCTCAGTACCTCTTGCCTTTCTGTCTGTTTCAGGAATCACAGTACGAAGAAAATGACTGAACCATACTCTATTTGGTAGAGGCAGTGTCATGGAGATATTAATGATTCATGAGTTCTTCAAACTCTTTCAAACAGCAGCTGCCATTTTGTGTGCTGTTTCACACCCAGAACACAACGGAAAAATTTACTGCTGTAGTGTTCCTTGTGATAGCTCATTCTTATCCTTGAATTGATATTGAGGGAGCCCACACTGCAAATGAGAAGACTGCCACCTCATCTCTTGATCCTGATTGTGCCTCAAGCCTAGAGCATTCCCCCAGGCAGTTCTTAATATGTATGCCATATTTCTTTTAGTCAGACTACATTCCTTGAAAGTGTGGTCCACATCTTGCCTTTGGGTTGAAAAAGAAAACACACCATGGGTATTATCAATATATGATAATGATGCACTTATAAGAAAAAAATGGTTGCAATATCAAGCATCACAATTAAAAGAATTCTTTTATTCTCCCTTAAAAATCAGCAAGAACTAACGTCTTACCCACTTTTTCTCCTGAAACAATAACATATGGTGCCTAGCCTGGAGCACGGAAGAAAATTTCTTTTGCTTTCTTCATGTCAGTAGCAGCTGGGCTCCAGTGGAGACAGGGAGATGGTCTGAAATCATTAAGGATGCTGGCTTTTCAGTTCTCTGAGGGTTTCTAGGGGAAGATTGTCTGTATGTGCGGCTCCACACCATCTCCCACAATGCAGACCAGGCTGCTCTTACCAGGCAGGGACAGGCTGTAGAAAGTTGTAGCTTGGGTAAGGGAAGCAGGAAGACAGCTGTGGAGCAAAATAGCTGCTCAAACAGACTTCCCAGCAAAGGAATAAAGTTCTGCAACTTCTGGTCAGATAGAAATCAAAAACAGGAGTGTTACTTCAGGTTCTGCACTTTGTTGAGCCACAGATATCTCTTTTAGAGTGTAATCACTTTGTTGGAATTCAGAAAGGAACAAAATTAAATGGCTCAGAAGTCAGGTAAGTAAAAGTGAAAAGGTTGGTCCTGTGAACATGGTGCAAGCTTCTTTACAGATACCCAGTGGATACTTAAGCCTGCTTTCACAGTATGGGGAGAGTTAATCTCTATTCATTCTGTCTGTGTAACATCTGACAGATCCTAAGGCCCCATGAAATCCACTGAGAACTTTTAACATGGGACACAACGCAGATATTTACTGGCAGCTGTCAAAGTTGCAAATCAGCTGTAGGAGAAGGCTCGATTCCTTGTCACCTCTCTGTGGAGCAGATAAATCATTGACTGAAGGAAGCACAAGTATTGTTCTTGCTGTGGCTGGCAGTCCACGGGGCTTCCAGCAGCACCTGACTGTCTAAATCAAAGAAAACAGAATGGGAGGAGTGGTGTCGGTGTCACTCCTGCCATAAGCAGCCGTCACAACCGCCCCCTTGCCGTAATGAATAACTTCCACAGGAACCAGGGAAAAAGAACAGAGCACAGAGTCCTCTCTCTACTTTGCAGCAGGAAAATCGTATTTTGAAGTGCTTCAGCATGGATATATATGGCTGACTAGAGAATCCATCTCTAAGAAAAAGTTTACTGCTCAGACTCATCCTCATTAGTTTCAAGTTATAGAGAAGGCAATGTAGTCCAGATATTATTGTGTGCATTTTGAAACTGGGGTGGTTTTTGTAGCTTTCTTGTTTTAATTTTAAACTGTGGTACTATGCCACATCTATGACAAATCTATGCCAGAAGCTTCAAAACAGGTCTGGGGGAGTGAGAGGAATAAAAGGGGTTAAAATCTGGGAAACAAAAGCTCCTCACAACACTATTATAGTCTCAGTCATGTTAAACTAGGGGTAATGATAAGGCCTACGTCTACATTACCTTAATCTGAGCACAGCAGGCTACCTTTGAATTCTAAGACGATTTCCCTGTTTTTTGGTTTACTTTCATTTCAAAGCATTTTTCAATTAAAAAAAAACATCATCTGCATTTAATTCATGGAAAACAGCATCTGTAAGATTTGTTCAAGGTCACAGAGCAAGTAAATTTTGGAAACTAGAATGAAAATAAATTAGTATGACTTTGAGTATCTTTCCCTCATCACAGGTTCACGCAGCTTTCCCTTAGGAGACAATGATTCTCACTGTCTCTTCAGTCATCGGGAAGACTCTGTATATAAAGGAATTATATATTTTTATATATATATATAAAAAATNTACAAGATGATGAGCTCACTGCTTTCTATAGAAACTTCCCAAGAAACAAAAACAACACTTTATTGCTATAGCAAGGCTCATGACACAGCTCCGTGAGCTTATATTATTTTATTTGCCTCATAAACTAACTAGAGACATTAGAGATAACACAAGCTCGCGCTGCAGGCAAAAAAGACCCTGAGACCCCTCCACCACCGAACACTCTTAAAAGTTTCTCAGCCAATAGCATTTGCTCTAGAGGTTATAGACAGCTGTTTCAACCAATCTTCTATATTGCACATACATTTGTTAAAACAATATTTGCTTGTTTTATACCTTATATAACAATGTATAATATTCCATTATTAACTTTATCTTCTCTTGCTAAGCGTATTTTTTGCAACTTCTAACAGTTCTCTCAGCTAGGCCTAAGACCATGGCTCTTTGTTCTCCTGTCCTTGTGCTAACGTATAATTGTATCTTCTTTAATATTTTCCCAGACGAAGCTGTTTCCTAAAATCTTTCTGATTTATCCTTAAAGCCTACTTTTATTTCTCACCCTTAGAAATCCCTTAACCTTTTTCAATATTTCCTACATATACACATATATATATACATACATACATACATCTATAAATATATATGAAATACATAATAGAAAGAGTTTTCAGTTTTCATCCCACTTTAGCCATAGCTTTTGAAGCTGAGAGTGACGCACAGAGTGCAGAACATACAAGATGATGAGCTCACTGCTTTCTATAAAAACTCCCCAAGAAAAAAAAACAACACTTTATTGCTATAGCAAGGCTCATGACACAGCTTTCTTATATTCACACTATATTTTTTAAGAGCTTGCACAGCACAGATCACAAAAATAACAAATCTCCATGAGAACGTGGAGGCTTCATCTTGCAGGCCATTTATCTTTTTAAAGTACTCTAATTAGTCACACTAATCAGACACACTAATTTCAATCAACTGTTGATTTTAGCTGTGAAGTGTAATCCATCTGATTCATATTCCACAGGTTGGCAATGAAATTTGGATGGCTCATCATATTGCATTTGCCACTGCAAGCCCTAAGCAGAGAAGCGATCCTTGGTGCACAAAGCATGCAACAAAGAATTGTCCTCTCCCAAACACTGACTTTTTTCAAGAATTGTCCTACACCTTGCACGAGGAGGGCTTCTTGAGTGCACTCCTGCATGTTAACCCTGCTGCATGGATGTCCTCACCAAAAAAGCCCTAAAGCCCAGAGCCCCCTTAACATGGTTGATGTTGCTGGGCTTTTTTTCCCCAGGAACCCGATGCCTGCTCCCACCCTCCAGTCATCAAGTTCTGATTTCCCTGTAGGGGAATTGCTCTGTTATACTTCACCAGAGGAAGCATTCACCAGGTAGAGAACAGAAGCAGCCCATACCCATGGTTCAAGTAATGCTCCAGCAAATGGGAGAAACTCATAGGGGCCAAGCCACCAAAACGAGACACCTGGCAGCACGTGGCAGAAGACTATTCCTCTGATGACCAAGCATCTCCTTTTTTACTGTCAATACAACCAGTCATTGAAAAGTGCTTTTTAATTTGAACTAAGAGGCACTGTCTGTTGTGCTCAACCCACTTTTGCCCAGTGTTGTGCAGAGGCTTAGTATTTTCAGGAGTATACCTGTCACCTTTTTCATCTGACACCCAGTAGAAAGGTAATAGGCTAACTTGCACAATTCCAGCTCCCAGACACTGACATGTCTTCTGCAGCACTCCAGAGGTAACCACTTACCCGTTATGAATGGCAAAAAGCATCATGAACATATCCTATAGCACAGCAAAACCCACCTGTTGTAAGGAGAGGAAGTGGGTAGTGGGTAAAAAAAAATGAGAAGAAGCCATCAGTGATGCTTTAGGAGCTGACATGATAAATAGGAGACAGGCAGGATTGGGATTTGGCAAGAAACAGACTTGTCTCCCTTGCCACGATAGGAAAACAGTGAGTTATGACACTGTCACAAGGCTTTAATCTTTTGGTAAGTTGCTTTTGAAGGATAATGGCATAATTTGTAGGGGCCATTGCACCAGTAACAATCAGCAGCTTATCACTGCAGGCTGAATGATCTGTTGTACAGATCTTTCGGGGTTTCTTACTGCAAATGTGCTAAAAAACCAAAACTTCTATCATGTTTTCTCATTCTGTGCAGGGGTTTTCTCTTTCAAACCCTCGGAGAAATACTCATGTAATTAAAAGAAATAGAAATAAAATTCAGAGACTTCAGAAAAGCAGAACTATAACAATGCATTTGCAGACCTTCTACCAAATGTATTTGTCTTTTTGATATATATACTTCTTTTTAAATCGTAATTTTCAAACTGAATATTTCCCAGGTTCTCTGTTTAAATAAAAGAACAAAGTGGAAATTTGAATCCCTCTGTTGAAATCCATGAAAGATAAAATGAAAACATGTCAGCTTCTATCAGCTGAATGTAAATAAGAATGACTGACACCTTTGTCTATATTTCTTTCCCAGTAACTGAGAGGTTAATAATCATGGGATCCAATTTAAAAAAAAAATTAACTTGATTCCAACTGCCTTATTTTCCAAAGTGCCTTTAGGGTTCATTTCAAAAGGTTCTGTTTCAAAGCATACCCACGTAGTCTAGAAAAATGACAGTGGTTTAAAAATCATTCAACAAAACCACAGTGTCACAGTTTGGACTATTCAGTTGCCTTGTTTAAATATTTTTACAGTTATGTGACTTGCCAAATCTAGCTGAGAGGTTCTCATAATCATGTATGTCATGGTCTATATTTTTATGACACAAGGCGATGCAATCTAGATTTATTAAAACAGAATCCCCCATGGGCAAAAGAAAATCTATTCCCAGTACCTCACATATCCCAAATCTCTGAATCAAGGTCCCAAAAACTAGAGTACATGCTCTGTGGAAACAGCTAGCTTTAATCCCAAATGTGCACTTTACAGTTTAAATTTCAAGACTGCAAGGGACAGTGAGTTGTGTTAGAGACAAGGTTCATTTTAGTTGGACAAAGAAAGCTTTGCAATGCACTTCTTATTCTTTCCCATCAAGCTTATTCCAAATGCAGGATGTGAGGGCCAGTGAACACAGGATGGCATTTGTGCCAAAGGTGCCAGAGCTGTGTGCCATGCAGTGCAGTTAAGCTCAGCCCCGTTGCCAGGATGCTGCCTGCCTCAGTTTGGCTGTATTCCATAGGTATAACTGCTGAGAAACTATTCATCTTGTTCAGTCAGAATTGCATCTAACTGCTACTTTTTTAAGGCTGTATCTAGACAAAACTTGAAGCTAAAAAGCAACTGAGGAACTGCACTTAAGTGGCAAAAAATAACCTTTGCATTTTTCAAATACATATAACATTCAAAATTTTAAAAAACCCCAAAAAACAAAAAACAAAAAAAAACAAAAAAGCCCCCTAAAACAATTAAACAAAGGGGGGGAAAGGAGAAAAAAAAATGTAACACATAAATGTGTTCAGGCTCTTTTACCATATTGGAGAATTAAACTAACAAATAATCTCTAGATAAAGCAAGAGAGGAGATAAATTGCCATTGTAACTTGAATTCTATGGATGTTCATGACCCTCTTCTAATCCTTTTACACCATTCAGGTAGCTGAAGAGACTCTGGATGAGTCTAGAAGGATATTCAGGCAATGGAAACCACAAAGCAGCCAAAAGAGACTACAGCATATTTATTGCTCATAGTAGACAACAGTGTTCTTTTTCCATCACACATCTCCAGCAGCAACTGAGTGCTCCAGAGAGCATCACCACTGCAGCACATAAACAATCACACCAGCCAGAACTGCACTGAATGAACATGATCTACAATGGCAGGAGAAATGCAGAAAAGGCATCTGTGGGAATGTGGGAACATTTTCAAAACATCAACATTTTGAATTTTCTGATCCCTGAAATACCAGATTGAAAATATATCTCAGAGAAAAATAAATTAGTCCAATTGTAGTATCTCGTCTGCTTTGGACAGCTGGTTCTGGTTATTAAAAAAAGGTGTAACTTAATTAGAATAATGAGAATGCTGCCATTGAAACTGGAATAATTTTCCCCCCACCTTGATATTAGGGGTTTAAAACTTGCAGCATGGATGTTTTGAGTAAAGGAAAGTATTGTGTAAGCTTCACCAGCTGCAATCCTGAAAATTTACCAGTGTCTACAGTTACTTTTTGAAAGAGCTGTGTCCAAACAGAAGGCCTGGAGCCAGGAAGCTCTGATACCTAGCCCTGGACATGACACACACTCACTTGGGTAATTCATGTAGACTCAATCCTGAAAGGTATTAAAGGCTTCCTGTGAGATGCAGAGATGTAGCCCTGGCATGGATTTCTGCTGAGATGTTTCTTCTGGAATACCATTTATCTTTCCTGCTGCTGTGGTGAAGAGAGAACGATGTGGAGGAGTTGGATGTTGCAATATTCTGCTTGCATTGCTGACAGGCCAGATGGCAAAACAACTGGTATCACTGGGATGGATGATGTTGCTAGTTTGTCCTGTCTGTCTGTAAAGGTAAAAAGAACAAAAACCAGCTCTGAAGACTGCACTTTTTAAACAGACAGGTATGGGGGAAGGGGTAGGGATGACTTACTCCCCTTGGGTTCAAAACAGCAAGCACATGGTTTGCTCCTGATGTATATGAAGAGCTCTTATAGCTGATTATTGAAACATGAGGTTGGTTTACAGGACAACTTACTTAAGTGTGTTCCAGTGCACTGATGATTTGCCAGATCACTGAGCAGTAACTCCCCTCATCTTCTGAGCAGTAACTCCCCTCATCTTCACAGCCTTTTCCCCCCACAGCTCCCTGTCAGCAACAATTACACAAAAACACAATGGCTGTTCATCTGCTTGATAACTGTATTGTTTAAGGATAGCCGGCCAGCACTAAAGTCTGAAGCTGCTTTCCACTTATAAACCTATATAGAAAGTAAATTGCAGTATTTCAAAGGAGCACACAAGTTCAGGGCTCACATAATGACAGATAACTTTGGAGCTCGCAGTGCCTTTGCCAGCGAACCATCTCCCAGTAACTAGTATTTCCTTTGCCAACAAGTGGTAGACCAGCTATTGAAGATTAACAACCACAATGTTAAATAGATCTATCTGTGTAAGAACAACGCATCAAACTGCCTGGATCGGTCAGCAGAGGGGGCAATGTGTAGTCTGACAAAGCTCTGGCGCTGCTGTTACTGAAGGATGGAAAATAGGGATGACATTGCCCTCTCGTGGGGAACCGCTGAAGAGGAGAGCGGCAAAGCTCCAGCCGGCTGATGCCGGCGAGGTTTGTTAATCCTGCGAGTCTCACTACAGCAGGCGCTTAAACCTCCCGACATTTTCCTTCCATGTGCTCGGGTCATTCCGAGATGAGAATGTGTGGCATGCTACAGGACCACGATTAAATCTTTATTAAAAAATTCAGTGTGTTGGCTAGGGATATACATCTGAGGACATGGCTCAGAGGCACCCCTTTAAAAGCTAGATATTTGAGGTCAGGAGCCTCTTTACTGAAAGAACAGAGTGAAAAGCACCACTTTTTAGTGTTTTAGCCTAAGAGCTATGACACAGAGCTGTGCCACGGAGAGTCAAATCTAATCTTGCTAAGACTACTTTGCTTTAAAAAGATCCCCTCTGTTCTGTCACCATACACTTCAGATCATATCTCCTGAAAGTATAATTCATACTGTACAGAGTGGTGGGATGGGGGTGATTTAGGGTTAACTTCAGAGGACTTATAAACCGTTTATGGACTATATTGAAAAATATGTTCTAGAGTGGATTACTGTCCAGACATGATAGTGGTGGACATTAAAATTGGGCTGTCCCGAGGAGTTCCTTTTTATAGAGAAAGCTGATTTTTATTTTTGCCGAGATCTCTTCAGAGAAACTTGTAAAAGACAAACTATTCAGCTGGTAAACTGGGGATGAAGAAGAGGGAGCAAAAGCAAGAAGGAGGGGACAGGTTAAGGACAGGAAGGCTGAGGACAGCCTTAGGGAAAGCAGTGTATGATCTGTGCCCAGATATGTTTCTGAAGTTCACATGGTTGCAATGACAAAAATGCAGGACAGTCTCAGGATATCTTTATGAAGGAGGCACACAGGCCTACAGGTGGGTCACTGCCAACAGCATATACAGGATTGTTATAGTAAGCATGGCTACTAGAATATTAACCATTAATAAACATTTTCTTCTCAACACAAGAATAACTTTCCCAGCACTTGTCATCTGCTGTGGAGAACAGATGTTAAGAACCACAGCAAAACTACACAGGAGTAAATTAAACTAGGTATGTTCTGGTTTTAGAATGGCTTGTTTTTCTTCTATTCTTCATATATATATATGTACATATATGTGTGTGTATATATATATATGTGCATACATGTATGTAGGCCTGTATGTATAAATGTGGGTAGGAACTGCAGTGACTGAGTAAAATCTTACTGTCTAAAAGACCTTGTTCAAACTGCCTCAATTTCAAGTTATTTGGGATGGAGGACACATGATGAGAGAACAAGCCATACCTTGTTGATACACCAAATAGGGTTTTGAAGATTCAACTGGCTTTTGTAAAGGTGAGATGGGCAATAAGAGGACTCTAATTGACCAGTGCACACAGAAAGAAACCATTCAGACAGCTTGTCTTTAAGGATAATACGACAGAAGAGAAGGCAAGCCACCTTTTTAAAAAAGCTAACTTTTCTGTGTTGAATATTTCACCAATAAAGTGTTTAAAGAGAGAAAAATGGTAGCAATAATGTATCTCTAGATAAAGCCAGCTGGGTTAAAGTTACAAGCAAGAACTGTCTCAGGCTGACTTCTATTCGATTGCCAGAGCTCAGCTGAAGGAAAGCTGTCACGCTGCAGTGAGCAAAGAAGTGCCTGGGTTTGGTGTGGTGCCAACCCCAGCCCAAACAAGCAGTGCAGCCCCCGGACCCCTGCCCACCCTGACACCGCCGCCACTCACACTGCAGAGCAGCAATCAGAGCAGCACCACAGCTGCCAAACCAGAGCTGCCCTACGAGCTCACTAGTGGCCCTCAGCATCTCTTCGGGGCAGCAGAGTCCTCAGGTTCCGCCCACAACACGGCAAACAGCCAGAAAAATACCCTCTCTGTGCTGTTACCTGGTGCACCAATTACCTGGTGGCTCCTTTTGATATGTCTGCTGGTGACAGGACAGCATTCCAGTATCAAAAAATAAATGAAGGCGGTACCTGGCCTCCCGGCTTTAACGGGTGTTTTGCTGAGTCTCTGGCCCACAAACCTTAGAATGCCTAGCTGTCTGAGTGAATAGAGTGGAGCTGTTCCAGTGTAACTCCATCCCTCCTGGGCCCTCATGTAACATGCAGCCCCCAGCCCCCTGCTCCTGTCCCAGCTGGTCCTGAGACTCCCAGTGTATGTCAACTCAGAAATATATGGCTGAAAGAGAAAACTCTATTTCTCCCACTCTGGATGATCCCATTCCTTTCACATGGTTCCCTAAATTCCCCATCCTAAGCTGGCCATCTTCCCTTGTCCTCTCACCCCTAAGGTCTCTGTCCAGAAGCCAGTTGCTGCCTGCTCAGCTTGTCCTGCTCTGTTGGCAAAGGTACTGATGTTCTCCCTCCCACACAACTACTCTGGCTCCTTCTTTCACAGAGGTTAATAACCACAGGCATGAACTGCTTTTACCAAAAATCTGCCTGGGCAAGACACTGAGAGCAGGAGAGAAGAACATGTCCTGGGAAAATGGATGCAGTAGGCACAGCACAAGGGGATTTCAGCATGTCTTTAAGACAAACATCCTGTCTCTTTAAATGGGCTTAGAAGGTACCTGTAGGGACTAGGCATCCTTCCCGGGCTCTACTTTACATCTGGTGTCGCGTGTGCTGTGGAACTTCATCATTTTTCTTGGAGTAAATGGTTTTTTCATACACTGCAACTCCATAATTTTTCCTGGAGTAAGTATTTTCTCTCCTTTTTTTTTTTTTTTTTAGGTTATACATACATTTGTTGGTGTGAGCATGTAACACAACTTGTTCTGATGGCATTTTTCATTCATACGTCTCTGAAGAGAAAAATACAGATGTATGAAGGCTCAAATTTATTTAGCAATTAAAGCTACAGGCCTTTTGGCTGTATTGTTTCATACTCACGGGAAAATGTGGTTCTTTCCAAATATTTCAGACCAAAAGAGCATAATTTCTCACAGTCTCTTACAGTCAATTTTTCTAACTGAAAACATTCTAAAGGCAGTATGGTTTTGTGAATTATCTGTGGACTCTTTACCACAATTGTGCAATGAGTCCATAGTTGTAGTGTGGTAACCATTGGCTTAGGAATCAAATCACACCACAATTTGTGTTCAGGTCCTGGCATTGCTACAAAATTCTCAGGCAACTTTTCCAGACACTTTCATTATGTCTTGTTTTCTTGCTGAGTAAAATTAATATAGATTATATCAGCTGCTTCCCAGGACTGTTGGGATGACTGGTGTTTTGATAATGGTGAAATCTGGGTGGATGTGACCGGAGAGGCACAGAGTGTGCCTCTCTTTTTATTAGATTTTACCATCAAATAAACCCTTCCATTGAGAGCTAGATTTCAGCAGAATTTAAGGAAAGAAGATGAGGAAGTTTAAAAATCAGTCAATAAGCAGTGAGCAAAGAATGATCATCACCTTACATTAAATTAAGTGTTTAAAAAAAGAACCTGTTTTAACAATCGCAGAAAACAGGCAGATCCATCTACAAGAGAAGAAAATCAAAACAGTCACGTGGAAGAAAATGATTCTGCCTTTAGCTGCTGCCTTGCCCTCCCTGAAGCTGGGTAATGACATAATCTGTCAAAATGTTTTAAAAAGCATCATGTCTTAACCACTTTTGCTTGTGAAACTTTTAAGCATTTCCCTGTCTGGTTTACAGCTTTATAGATACTAATATTTGGAAGGAAAGGCTTGTTTTACAAGACTAAATTAAAACATCAATTGCTTCATTGCTTCTCATAACAGATCATTTTTCCTAGTGGGCAAATCCTCTTGTTTAATTGGAGGCTAGGAAACAAATCTTAAAAATCTGACCTGGAGTCTGCTGTTTTTCTTGTGCTTACTAGTTTCTATTTGTGAATCTATTTGCTGATTTCATACTAAAAACAATGCCCTTCCGTTTATTTTTGCAGATATGAATCCTAAGAGAAAAAGCATTCTGCTTCTTATCATTTGTACTTCCATCAACTTGCCTTTGCTGTTGTTTTAGTCTACAGCAAAACAGCTCAAGATTTCCACTTGGTGCAAAATAATGCAAGAATATTGCTGTTCCACACTTGCAATAGTCAATTATAAGAATCATAACATCTGAGCATGCTAATCAAAATGCTGATGCTAGTACATCTTACATGGGAAATAATAGTTACTGTGCTACATAATAGGACCTATTTTGAAACACATTCTCTTTTAAAATTATGGTTAATGTTTACGTAAATTGTAGAAAACTTCTCAAAGAGAAGCAGAGCATAAGCTGAGAAAATGGTGTCCCTGGAGATCAGTGTAATGGTTGTGGTGAGATCAGTGCCAGGAAGAAACATAAATTTCTGTGCTGTGCTGAAAATCTTTCTTCAATTATTTAAATCTCACTTTAATCCTGTTTTTAGAACTAAATTTAATTTAAATGGGCAATAGACCTTGTTCTAGCATAAGGGAGAATTTCTCTTCAAGAATCTGTCTGGTCTCATTTGGACATTTGGGCATTGCAGGGATGTGTATGAATGTGATTTAGTTTTTCTCTGAAGAAAACCACCAGCCTGAGACAGTGGTGACAATCTAACTTCCGAAAGAGTCTCTGCAGTTTCAGACACGCCTGTGACTAATAATGTGTTATCTCACCCTCTGAACTAGGAAGAAAAGAGGGGAGTGAATAAAAGATATTAAATATTAAAATAATCTTAAATAGAAGCACTGTTTTACCATTGCTTTCATTTTAGACACAGAGACATATTTCCTGCTGTGATAAACTAGAAGGATGAGAAAACACTGAAGTATTCTCACTGGGATGAGACAGTTCCCTTGCAGGGCATCAGATCAGTGACATTGCTGAAATATTTTTCATCCAAAGACACAAATTAAAGACTGACAAGCAATTCTTGAGTTTATCATCAGTTTTAGGGGAGTCAAAGAAGTTTGGGGCTTTATGCAACCTTTTGTGGAATAAAATACAATACTTCTCTAAAGAAGTAGTATTTTATCATGGAGAATCACTGCTGGGAAAAAAAAGGTTTTGTGTTTCAAGGCTGTTAAAAACCTAGCGACAAGTTTTTTGTGCCTTTTTAAAATTTCAGAAAGCCATAATTAGGTGCTTTGTGAGTCCATACTCTCTTTTCAATAAAACAGATTATTAAACAAGAGTTTAATTTTTCAAGACAAGCTCAAAGATAGAGGGATTCGTAGCATGGTGTATGTCAGGAATAAAACAAGTAAGAGTAGAACTTTGTTAAAAAAACCTGATAAACATGAAGTCATAAATGAGCCGTGAAATCAGCATGGTAGAAAGATGACCAATTTTTAATTTTTTTTTTTTTAAGTCGTGTATTTGTTAGCTGCTGTATCATCCTGGGTAACTAATATGAACTAGAAATGCTTACTTGTCTGATCAACATGCCTCTTTGCTTTCTTAGTTCGCAATTATTCATGGTCAATCATCAATTTTTTCATGTTTGATTTCAAGGTCCTACAATAGCAATATAAGTCTTGAAGTAGTGTACTGTTGGATAGCTTAGTTTTTGTGTGCTTTAAGATGACCTCTTTCTGGGGAGGTCACTTGGTATTGAGTGATATTACAGTTCTGCCTATTTAAATCAGACATATGTACACAGACCTTGAATTTTTAACTTAATTTTCCATCCTAACTTCCAGATTTTAACTCACTGGTCTAACTTTATGTGTTCATTTTTTAAAAAGGAATCCATTTTTCTTTTAACATACATTGTAACTCACGCTGAACACAAAGAAAGTCTGCTTGATTTTCTCTTACTAATGCATGAAACTTTAGGAGACAGCATACTTCAGTACAAAATGGTAAGTAGAAGAGTGATAAATATGGATGACAAAACTGGAGAAATAGGTGGAAAAAATAAAGGTTTTATGCTGAAAACAGGCATGAGACCACCGCTAACCCTGGAGTATTAACTGACCCTGTGTTTAGTGAGCTGTGACACCTGGTGAGATTAAAACAGCCTTTTTCCTGAGTCCTCAGGAACTGAGAATCTCTTCCCTAGATAAAACATTTAAGTGTTCAGAGAGGAATCTGAGCATCTTACGACAGCTGAACAGGTAGGGTTTCCTAACATGGGCTTAGCACAGAGTAAGGAGAGGGAGGATGGAACAAATACAGTTTACAATCTTTTTGCTCCTTCACCTTCCCCGGAAAAGGACTAAGCCTGTCTCTTTGTTACCATTTGCTGAGGATTCAAGTTTGGATTCTATTGCTGGACCTTGGCTTTTCCATTCCATGCGGAAAGCAGAGCCAGTACAGAAGGGTATGTCTGGTCCCTCCATTCTTCACCCCTGCCCGTAGTTTGAGCTGCTCTTGGCCTTTGGTCTTCAACAAGAGACACCCTCCTGAAGGCCAGGGCAACAGAACTCCAGGTTAATACACGTTCCCCCTTTCCCCTCTCCCTCCTAGTCAGGAGCAGCTGCAGATGGCTGTGCCTCTTGCTAGCTTGCATAACTCTCAAACACCCACTCCCTTACTATTTTAAGTAGAAGAGACCCACCCATGTTCCACTTCAATAATCACCTGAGCTCTATCCAGCATGGTAATTACACCACCCTTCTGAAAGACACAAGAAAGCTTCTGGAAGCCCAGCAGCATTGGATTACCTTCATGAAATGCAGCTGGAGTGTAGTAACAAATTATTTGTCAATAAGTACTGTTTGTCAACAAGTACAGCTGAAAATAAACTGTAGGATCACCAGACTGCATTTGATGGTCCCATCAAGTTCTTTTATTTAAGCTCTCACAGATGAAACAAATACATTCTAACATAGCTTCTAGAGACATCTCTTTTATACTGCATATTGCATTTTGGCATCTGACCACTAGATAAGAATATTCTAGGATGAGACTGAAAATAAATACCCAAACTAATGTCTTCCTTCAAAGGTCAAGAGCATCAGGACTTTTTAAAACACATCTGGTAAGAAGATTACGAACCACTGCTCAATTTGTGAGCAAGAAACATTCTGCGCCGACTCACAGAGTTGAGTTCATGTGGTCAGAAATTTCCAAGCTTTAAGTACAACAGAACATAAATGGCTAAGAGGTGGCCTAGGCTATTGCACTTTTGTGCATTCTTACACAAAATACCTGTCATACTGCAAACACACAGTCTACCTCACAGATTCTGGTCAGGCAGAAGGTTATTTCTACACCTGTAGAACAGAAGGGAGAAAGAGGTTCAGCTCTCTTTCAGTACAAGCCATGACATAACACAACACTACTATGGTTTACACACATTTACAGCAGATACAAACTGCTCTGTGAAGGGGTTTGGTACGTCAGGGCAGCAGCATTTCTATAGAAGGGAACTGTGTTTCAGCAGATGTAGCCATTTCTTCCTGGTAACCCAGAAACTGCATCCATGTGAACTCACATTCCTCTGTCCAGCTTCTCCATCTCTCACTTGTGATGCTGCTGTGCCCTTGACCCAATTTTGACCATGCCAAGGCCTGCTTCCACATACCTGCAAGAAAGTTGTTTCATTTTGGACATTGTTAGAAGATTCAGACAAAGTTGGCACTTACTCTCGCAACTTGAGAAGAAAGTCAAAGGTTTGAAGTTTTGTAATTCATTACCATCCAATTGAAGGGTTTGGAGGGGGGATTGTTTTGGTCAATCTTGATCATTTCTAAAGAAAGTCATGCTATCTTGAATGCAGGATGACTGAAACAAATACAGTAGAATTTTACTGTCACAACCCCACACTTGTTCTGGCCAAGTCCCACCAACTTCAGACTTCTTTCATGGCATTACAACTACTTCCACGTCAAGCAGTCAGTTCTGTCTTTCTTCTTTTCACGTGTGGGATACTTCTGCCTTGGGCTCTGCAGCTGATCTCTCCCTCTGCACCACACACAGTAAAATCCTCCATATAATCATATTCTTGTGTGACCTTAAATGTGCAATTATTTGAATTTCTCTTGGAGGAGGTGATGATGTGTCAACTTCAAATATAAATGGAGATACTGTTAATGTGAATACTCTGCTGGTGATAGGTGTTAATTAAGGTATCAGTAAAAACAGCACTCTTCCTAAGCACAACTAGCTGCTGCATTTAATATGGATCCAGGGAAGAGAGTATTTGTTTATCAGTGTAGGTAAGCAAGCCAGGACTGTGACCCCAGGATTCAATCAAGATCTCAGATCATTCCCTTTGCCTGCCCTTCAGTCTGTGCTGTCTTCACCAGACAGGACTACATGTGATAGCAGCTTTAGGAAGTTGTAGAGAGGATGTATCTAGATGTAGATCATGGAATTTTGCTTCGGCGATGCCAACAGGATATAGCTGCATTCCAATGTACATAGACTGCACGGGGTCATAAAATGTGTACGCATTGGCATTGCATCAGCACACCTGGAGCTCCAGAGCACCCTTCAAACATCTCAGACATCTCAGTCTTCAGAGACAGCATTCGATGTGACATTATACTGGGAGAAACCAGGAGCAGAGAGACAGAGTCACTTGCACAATGAAATAGAGATTATAAGCCCCAATGTACTATTTGAGGCTGACAATACGGCTATTAATTTCCAGGTAAGAAATAAGCATAACCAGTAGATGGCTGCATTAATGAAACATGACTGAAAACATCCTCTTCTGTGCTTAAGCAGGCATGCTATCTGTTGAAAAGAGCTTAGGACTTTGGCACTCCTGCTAGAAACCTGAGTGCCTTTCAAAACCAAACTGAAGCTACTACCAAAGCAGTGAATCTCAGTAAACGGCCTTTTTCTGGGACAAAGACACACTTATTCAAGTAAAATAACATCCTTTGAAAATAATTTTGTTTCAAGCATAACAATACTGGTAAATTTTATGTTTGCATGGGAAATGTGCTTTCATGTTATACTTGGAAAAACAGTAATCTCTGAACAATATGTCCTTTGATGCCTGGTGCCTGCACATAAGATTATTTGTATGAGTAGTGTTGGGGAGGTTTGCCTATGCAAAATGGTTGTTTATTGTTCGAAGAATCTATTGATTTGCCAATGTCCTACAAATCCAAATAGGCAGAGTTACTGGAACAGCTAGTACAAACATTTCCGGGAGAGTGCTTGTATCTATTTACAACCTGCCTACAAGTTTTGTTTATCTGTTTGAATTGTTAGGGTTCCCATTGCAGTTCTTGCCCTGAGAGGAGTCAGGGTAGGAACACCCCTATGCTACGTTACTTCAACTTCTCTTTGAAGTATTTTTTGGGACTGTACCACTATGTTTAAATGCAGATTTTTTTGGATAGAAACAGCACCTTCCATAGCAACTTCTTCACCTGACACTGACAGTATTTCTTAATATCAGGGAATCATGAGATTGGTCATTGAACTTCATCTAGAGAAATTAAAATTACACTGAGGAGGTAGGAGGCTTAAAACTGTTTATATTTGGTTTTGGTCAATTATACGTCCATCTTCATAGAAACTGACAGAAAAAAATTTAGAGTTGTCCTTTTATGAATATTGCCTGCAAAGAGAACAGGTAACAGTCAGACTCTTTCCCATGTCTGGTCTTAACAAAAAACTCAACTATACAAAAGGCAAAACCAGGCTTTGCACAGGGTAGAAGTGGCATGAAAAGAAAAAAGCCATGTCATGCATGTACCACCTTCTACTTGTGTTCTGAAGAACACCTGTTTGAGTCTAGATTTAACTCATGCTTCAGGAAGAGCTACTGATATTTTGTATGTACTTTCAGCTGAGCAGAAAAGTGAAAGATTAAGTTCATATTAAAAATGCGTATCAAGATATCATTACAGCATTTCAAGGAATTTCCAAGTACCTACCTTAGGTCTTTATTCTTCAGCCCAAAATCTCGTAATTGAAGAGTTTAGGTGAATAAACAGAGATTACCACCTCCCCCCCACCCATATTTACACACATATATTTAAATAGATGATAATACTATTTGACAACAGCAGCTCTGGAGGAGGAAGAAGAAATGCTTTTAGGGTAGCAGGGTGAAGAGCTACAGGAATAAGAGATTAACAAAGAGAGAAATGTTCATTGCCTTTCTGATAATATTTATTTCATGTCTGAACCTGCCACCAGTCTGCTTTGCCTCTTCCTAAAATAAGAGAGTCTCAGGACAGCCTGGAACACTCACCTGCAGCAAGTCTCCACAAGACTCAGGCTGTTTATCAATTCACAAAGTATCAACTTACTTGCCGTTTTTCCTACTGAAGTAATTCTCCACGAAGTCTACAACAAAATCAACACAATTGGTTCTTAAGCAATTTTAGCATTTATTGATCCATAAATCATTTACTAATAATGGACCATATCTTGTCCAGTGGAATAAGGAAGGATGCTCCTCCTCTTAACTTTGCTTGCTTTTTAGTTGACTCCTTTAAGAGTGTGCAGCATCAACCAGTATGACTATGCTACCGTCTATTGCTGTATTTTAAAAATTATGTTTTCTTCCCCCTTCCACTGAAAAAGTACTAGTATTCACTAATATTCAAGGTAACTGTGACTAAATATAGAGGATAGAAAGTCATCAGTCAACTGAGAAATAATTTAAGAATGTTAAAGGGACAATTCTGTAAATTCAAAGATTAGTACCCTGGTAAGTTCCATTTCTAATGGAGACACATTGAAAGTAATAATAGTCCTCACAGCTGACCCACTAAGATTTGCTTGTCTAATTTCACAAGGTATTGCTAGCAAGAATATATTTTTCACTACCCTGTACTTCTTTCAAACATGGATTATTTTAACACAGACGAGGAGAAAAAATTTTCTGATCTTCCAAACACTGATGTGCAAAACCAACACTCCTTGATTGAAGTCACACCAAGCATTTTGTACAGTATACATCTGTGTTGCATCATTATGAATTCCTAGCTGAATTTTGCTTGGAACCTGAGTTACTCAATTGGTGTCAATTATTCAAAGGGCCTAACTCCATCTCCATTATAAAATACTGAGTTCTTTCATATACGTGCATATAGACAAACAATGGACCAAGCTATCTCGGCTGAAGTAATAATACTTGATACCTGGTAATAGGGTGCAGTGGATACTTTTGATGTATAAATTATTCCACATTCAGGTAACACATCTTAAAACTTTTTGAAACACTTCTATTATTCTTTTCTCATCTTATATTTGAAATATACCTGCCATTAGGTGGTTTCAGAACAGCAGGCAGTGTTTATATCTCATTTGCACAAAAAATTCACTATGGACCTTAGCATTCATTAGGAAAGAACATGAGTACTAATTATATGACGAGATGGCAAAAATTAGAAATTGTCTGTGGTATACTCAGATGTAATTTCAAAAACAGCCAAAAGGTGTTCAGAACTCCCAACTCTGCTGAACACTTCCTAGAGTTATTATTTTTCACTTCAAAATCAGTTTCTTTTTTTGACCTGTTGTGAAGTACATGTGACTTTTTACATTCCCACTCCCCAGAGAATTTTTTTCCCTCCATTACAAGAAAATGACACAGGTTTGTAATTAAACGATACAATTATTCAGAAACATTAAATTTCAGACCCTCTTTGTTAGGTTTTCTCATGGTAAGGCAAACGTACCTCAACAAACAAGGGAGAGAGTTGTGGATAGGGTCAGTACGGCAACGACTGCAGACGAGACACAGCAATCACCAAAAGAAGGCTGAAGTGGTAACCCTTCAAGCACAGGCATGCAAAGAAGTGTCTGTAGAACAACCACGTTCTGGGGAACCAGCACTCCTGGGTGCCTCACTGAAACACCTCTGCACTAATGCACACAGCCCAGGGGACGGACAGGGAGTCAGAATTCTGGGTGCAGTTAGAGGGCTGTGAGCCCTTGGGATCACAAAGGTTTGGTGGGACAGTACCTGCAGCTGGTGTGCTACAATCCACGGACACAGGCTCTTTTTCTCCAAATTGACGACACCGGGCTTCAAGTGTTAGTAATGTAAGTGCTTGTAATGGCACCAACGAGAACTCTGTTATAGTCTTTAAATTCTAATCAACAAACACTAGGCTTGCATGGGAAGTGGGGTTTTTTGGCTCATTAATTGCATGGATGTCTGGGCTGGGACCCCAACCATGAAGAGACAGCAAATCAAGCAGTGCTTTAGACACAACATGAGCATTCATAAGAGAGACCTGGTATAATTTTTGATGTTTTAATGTTTTGGTTGATGTTTTTGATGTTTTGGCAATTCTTCTTAACTTGACCTGATGTTAACTTCAGAGCCAACATCACAGAACCATGGAATGGCTTGTTTTGGAAAGGACCTTAAAGATCATCTAGTTCCAATCCTAAACTTAGCTTATAGGGCCAAGTTTTAAAATCCAGGGGTAAGAAAAACTAAGCAGAACTTATAAATAAATATAAATAAATCCCACAAAAAATAAATTAAAATAGAAGAATATTTCTTCAGTTCCGACAAACAAATGTGTTCCATTTAAAAGTCATGACATTTTCTGATTATCTTGTTAAGGTAGACAAGGAAAATACAGGAGATATATTTCATAAACAGTAATTTATTAAAGTAAAATATTTCATTTTCTTAATAAAATGTGCTAATCACCTGGAAAAAAAAAGTCATAAAGAAAATAGGTTTTTTGCATTTATTTTTACTGTGTTGACTTTTGCATAGATTTCACAGCTTTCTATTATTACTGTCTAAACAGCCTATTCTTCTGAGGTTCTTCAGTATTATTTGGAATGCTTTGGTTCATATTAAATACAGTAGATAGAACAATACAAATATAACAATAATTGCATTTTATGACACTGGAATAACTGGTCTTCAAGTCAAACCCAAAATCTGTTTACAAGCAAAGATAAATAAATAAGCCATACCCTTCTCATTCTGAACAAAGCAAGAGTCTTTTCAGGGCTCTACCACGTTTTCCATTATGCCTTTTCTTGCTTTTATTTGTCAACATTTCAGCTAGAAAAATTCTGAAAGATATCTGCACCCGCAAGCCAGTTCCGGAAACAGGATAGCCCTTTATCTCTGATCTGTTTTCTTCCCTTGTCAGTAATGACTTCTCCAGTTTGTTTCACAATCACCAGTTTAGGAATCGCTGTTATGTTGTATTTCTTCTTCAGATCACTGAGGGAAAAAAATTTAAAAACAAAACACACTGTTAGGAACAATTTAAGAAAACTCCAAGTCTCTTATGGGGGCTGCTCTGGCCCAGGACACGTGGGAGAGCAGAAGTGATGAGTGCCTGGGCTTCCTCAGAGTTTGAGGCAGAGCACTGGGCAGTGTAGGGAGATGAACCAGGCTGCAGCTGGGAGCCTACAGGGTGAAACACAGCTCTGGGAGTTCAGAGAGTTGCTGCATCCTTCCTGTAACTGCTCCTCACTGCTGCCTGCAGTTTCCACGGGAAAAGGAATCCAGAGAACCAAAGTGTGACACACCCTTCCACCCTGTTTTTACTAGCCCAGACCAGGTGTCTTCTGGGCCCTTTTTACAGGACAGGAGAAGGATCTCACTTAGATTAGAATTTGACATCCATTCCCCTACAAATACACCCAAGTATCCCACAGTGCTACATCCTGCAATCACCATTAAAGCATGAGGCATAATCCTTCTGTGTAAATGGAACAGACTGAAGATATTCCTTAAACTCTCTCAGTGAAACAGGCCTTCTACATACAGAAAAGTGAGCAATCAAACTATTTGGAATGATAGCCACCCATCTATGTTGCCAAAAAATAAAATTTCAACTCCTCATCTGCACCTTTAGAAGAACCAGAGGATAGACACAAAACAAGCAATAACATAATAGCCAGATTCCAAAACATTAACAACATCTCTCCCAAAACATATTTTAAATACTAAATGGAAATATTCTGCCTGAGTGCCATCACCGCAAGTAAGAACATTTGCTTTATAAGGTTCAAATGCCAAAGAAATTAGTGGGGAAAAAGAATGTGGACATTGGTAAAATATACATGACACTTACATATCAACATTCTCAATGATTTCCTGGGGGGGGAGGGAGGGGGGGAAAGGAGTCAGAAATACAGAAAATAAGACTTAAGTGAAATACTGACCCAGACAAGGCATTCCTGAAATGTGCCTTCCTTCTGTACTTTTCCTTAAGAGAATAAAAATCAACAGGTGAAGGACACTGCTCTGCCCTGACTTTGGCTGAGCAATAATGCAGGAAATACTGTGGAAGCAGCAGTAATAAGGTATAGAAACAGGTTTGATTTCTCAGTGAATTGTGAAATACAAGCAATCAACCAACAATCCCCATAGACTTTTCTGAAATCTGCTAAAACAGGAGAAAAAAACCCATTCCAAAGCAAGTTCAGTAGAAGCCATGTAGAACTACTATCACCTCATACCACCTGAATGACAAACAAGATGGGTGGAAGATGTTTTTTGTTGGTTCGGTGGACAATCAACACAATTGTAGCAATCAGAGACAGAACACTAGGAGACTGAAGGCAATTTGCTATGGAGACTGGAATCTCACACTTTGCTTTCCTGAGGGAATGCATATATCCAGCCCAGCCCAGCAAAGCACCTTGTTCAAACAGCCTTAGGGCTGAAGGTTGCTTGTATCAAACCAGACTGAAGCATGCACAGATTTTGCTTACATTTGTGTGCAACTCGCAAGATGGGTGGACCTGAAGAAGGCTCAGAAAGAGTTCTGCAGACAATACTTCTTAATCACTGTGTATATGTGACAGGTGCTTACAAAATGACTTCTTAAAACTTATTAACATCGTTCTCTCCGATAGGGATCTAAAATCCCATGACTCACCTGCACAAACGACATATGTGCCATGGGACTAACTCTAACAACAATTCATTATATGATTAAACCATAAATAGAAATGTCCTTCATGGGCAAATTCAACTCTCCTACACTAAAATACAGTGATGTAAATAATGACATTCTTAGTTGCTTGGCTATTCCCACTCAAGAGTAAAGGTATACACTGTGTCTTACTGACTAGAAAAATCTAACATCCAAACAGAGAAAGCAGAAGGGGAAGCTATAAAAAATAAGATAGCTATAGAAAACTGAGTAACCTTTGTACAGACACAGGGAATCCTTTAGCCAAATCCTTTGAATTATCAGACCTTGACCATCAAAGCTTGAAGACAAAAGGTCAACCTACATTTGCACGTGAAATACCAAAAACATGACATTAAGATTGACGGAAACTGGAATTCATAGCCATTGGTAGATCTTTTGATTCTTATGAGAAGGCTGGATGGAAGTTTCTGAGAGCACAGGTTTTATATTTCTGGATAATATGACATTGGCTGGGAGCTAGTTTTCTTCACAGCAGCTCATACGGTGCATACTGAAACAGCACTGATAACACACCAGTGTCTTATCTATTGCTGAGCAGTGCTTACACAGCACCAGGGCCTTTTCTGTCTCTCATGCTACATGCCAGTGAGTAGGCTGGTGGTGCACAAGAATCTGTGAGGAGACACAGCTGGGAGAGCTGATCTCAAATGACCAAAGGATGTTCCATACCATAAAACACTGTAAAAGCTGAAGAAAGAAGGGGGAAGGGACCAACATTCAGAGCCAGGACATTTATCTTCCCATGCAATCATTCGATGATGAGGACCCCCTGTACTGGAAACTATTAAACATCTGTCAGTGAATGGGAAGCAGTGAATGAATTCCTTATCTTGCTTTGTCTGTTTATCTTCACCTTTGCTTTATCTATTAAATATCTCTTTATTTCAGCTCCTAAGTGTTCCCATTTTCATTGTTCACATTCTTCCCCCTATCCCATGGGGGCAGGGAGTGATCCAGCAGCTGTTTGGGGCCTGACTGCCTACCCAGGCTGCCTCACAACACAAGTGAGTATTTTTACGTAAGGGTTTAAGATCTATATGCAAGAGAGTTCTTGAGACATAGACAACCCAGGGCAGATTTAATATAATCGTGGGAACACAAATGGTAAATTTTATACACACGTGCAATGTGATATCTGACAACATTTGAATTATAACTGCTTTCACTTGGAAATCCTGTCACTTGAAAGTGATGGACATTGTGCTCATCTGCTTCTAGCAGTATGACCTGTACTACACAGCTGTAAGTATTTTCTTTTAGCTGTGAAATTTCTGCATTGTTAAATCTTAGTCACATAGGTGCACACATCACATGGCTGGGATTCAATTTCAAAGTGTCTGCTGAGATTTTGCAATAGCAGTCTAAAAAGTGTAGGAACTAAGCAATTGCTCTTAACTGCTCAGATACTTAACATTCTTCTGCCTTTGTTTTTTAAACCCCCATCCTCCCCAGTGTTTCTGCAGGTGCCAATCCACCCTTCTATGTAGAGCTTCCCAATATAAAACGTACATACAACCTTTTTATTTTCCTTTTACGGGCATTGTCTGTGTTTCTAATTTTTACTGAGCTGTACAGGCCATGGACTCAGTAAATACCTGTCTACCTGGAAGCCTGCAAGATCTACTGCACACGCCAGGCACCCTCACAAAGAATGATGCCTTCCACCACAGGGTTCAGTACAAACACAGCAGTATGTCTTCGTGTACCATTATTAAAAGAGCAGTCCTATTTACCAGCATTTGCTGTTGACATGTTTTGTCCTACACCTGCTTTTCCTCTCTATTACCCTCTTTCTCTTCCAAGTGCTCAGTTCCTACCAGACTTTCTTTACACCCCACTTCAAGAATCAAAATCCCGTGCCTCAGGCAGCAAATAAATTTACATTAACCTGCAGACAGCAAAAGAATCAGGTGCAATATTTCCTATTAGTCATGCCACAGACCAGATGAAGTAGTAAAGGTGCAGCCCCACCTCTGGGAAATAGGACTGACAGCATACAAGAGTCTGGAGATCCTGCTTTGAATTCAGTATTTTGCTTCTCTGAAGGTAGGCATAACACTGCAGTGTTAGACTTCATACACTGTAAGCAGGAATGCTGGCTATTTCTTAAGACAAAATTCATCACCAAGAAAATCCATGCTTCTGTTGTTGAAAAGTATTTTAGGTGGCATGTTCAAAATTGGCTCTGTTGTGTCTAGAACAGACATCAATCTATGCTGCAGTTATGTATCTTAAACACTGAAGTGACCAGCTAGGATATTTTAACCTCACCGAAGATACGGAGATGCTTTCTTTACACAGTCAAGAAACCAAAAACCAATTCAATTAATTGCAAAGGAATTTAAAAAATATTAATATGTTAATAAATATCAATAATAAAATTATTATGTTTTAAATCCAATTTTAAAAAATTATATTCTTAATTAGAACTAGTATCTAGCTAGAATTATATTTTGATTTAGTGAATACACATCCATCTGCTGTAAGCCTACAATGACTCACCAGTACCCTGACACCAAACTACCAGTTAATCCAACCAAAGCACCTTGAACAGCTCCACACAGCCCTTTATTGTTACATGTAAGAAACACAACTTCAAAAACATTGCCTTTTCATATCCCTCTGCACTTTGTTCTTCAGTGAGCTGCTGTGATCTCACAGTCATCTGTCAGGACAAGCCATGCTTCTCTACAGAACTCTGAAGGACATTACAGGATGCCACAGAAAAGCCAATTAAACTATCTCTTTGCCTCCACTCTGCATGACTTGAGCAAGAGCAGGCAGAAATAGACCTCTAATCCACAGAGGATGAAGCTGTAAGCGCATTTCCATGGGCCATGCTGAATAGCTTGCTGGGTGCAGGGACTTCAAGTGCTACATTTCCATCAGGAAACTTGCCTGCATTCTATTACGATTAGTAGATATCAAATACAATTACTGCCTGAGAAGATTGTGGAGAACTATTGAAAGCAATATTTAAACCAGTGGGAACTGTCATTAAAGAGGCCTAACATGCCAGCTGACATCCAGGAATGAGCTCAGAAAGGATGAAATTGTTCCTGGCTTCAAGTCATTTGCTCTTAAGGTTGTCAAAGTGCACTGGAAAAACAAGATTAGAAATCGTGCTCCCTGTTGAGTGAGTAGCTGGAGTGTTACACACCTCTGTCCCAGACAGAACACCAGGATGGATCTAGATTTAAAAAGAAAGCTAGAAATTACTAGAAGCACTAGAATAGAGTTCTTTATTAGAAAAATTAATTTAGCTGCAAGTTTTTTTACCCAATCGATGTTTAAAAGTTGCGTTACTTTCTTGACTTCGATACTACCTGGAAAAAAAAATTCCAAAATCTACTTATTTAAGGAGGGGGAAAAATTCCCTTTAACAGTATTTACATGTATTTCAAGTCTCCAGTTACAGAAATTTCAGTAACCCTGAACATCGTACTCATGTTCCTGTAATCCCAGTCTATTCTTATAGCTAAATCAGATTCCTGAAAATTTTCCAAATCAGTCTGCACCCTTGACCCAGGTCATCAGAACACTTCTTGCTATTATCCTTCACCCCGTTACTTACACACAGTCATGTCCTTTCCTTTTGCTGTTTTCATGAGCAAGCTGCCTACAGGAATGTCGCTTTGGAAACTGAACAGCACAGGAATTTTACACCCCAGTTACCCGGTGCAGTGTGCCACCACTAAACTCCAGCTGATACTGCGTCTTTCTGAAATTCTTCAGAGTTTGCTCTGCTCTGCTTCAAGAAGTTCAGTTACAAGTTTTGCTGCTTCTTCATTTGCCTTTTTTCCAAGAGCACTAACCTAGACAATGTAGAACAACCCTAGTAACAACTACCGCCGTGCTGAAAAGCAATCACTTGATCCTCGTTTATTTTTACCTCACTATTCATGTCATCTCCTCAACACTCGGGGTCTTTACTAACTCTTCTTCAAAGATCTTTTCTTTTCCAAATGAAGTGCGCCAAACCCCGTTCTTTACATACAGGACGGGCTAAAGCCAAGCGAGCGAGCTGTCACAGTGGGTGACAGCCGGCGGCAGCGGCGCTCGGGACGGGGCGCGGCCGGGAGACCCTGCAACCTGGGCTCCAGGGACTTCAGCGGAAAGGCAGGCGCGGGATAAGGGGCAGAGGTGGAGGTCCCGGGGAGCTTCTGTATCGGGAATTCCTTGTTACGGCACTCGGCCGTTCAGGTGCCCCCCGCCCGCCCTCTCCCGGGGCAGGGGCGCGGCCGCGCCCTCCCGGCGGGGCCGGACCGCCCGGGCTGCGGGCGGGAATGGCCCCGGTACTCACTGCTTGTAGGGGTCGTGGAAGGGCAGGGCCAGCCAGTCTCCGTGCATGGCGCGCATGTAGCCCACCATCTCCTCGGCGCTGTGGTCGGAGGAGATGAAGACGACCTCGAAGGGGGCGGGGGGGTCGGTCTCCTCCAGCAGCTCCGTGTAGAAGTCGCAGAGGACGGGGGTGAAGTCGCGGCACGGCGAGCACCAGCCGGCGGAGAAGTACAAGCCCACGACCTTGTTCTGCAGGGCCTCCTCGGGGTCCACGCTGCGGCCATCCTTGCTGACCAGGAGCCGCCCGCTGAACACATCCACCATGCTGGCACCGCCGGAGCCGCCACGGGCGGGGCGGGGGCTGTGCGAGCCCGAGCGCTCCCCGGGCGCGGCCCCGCACGCCGGGACAGCGGCTCAGCGCCACACCGGCACAGCCGGACACCGCCACACCGGCACACCCGGACACCGCCACCCGCCCCGGGCACCGCCGCCGCTGCCTTTAAGCCCCCGCCACCGCCCGGGCCCGCCCCGCGCCCGCCGCAGCCAAGGAGGCGCGGCCCCTTCCCCGGAGCGCCCAGGCGGCTTTCAGGCGAGCCAAGTGCAGCTCAAGACTTGCTGAAGATGTGGAACTTTCAAAGAATTTAAGCAGCAATCGCGTGCGCCGGGCCCCTTCAGCTTGCCGCGGAGCTCACCGTCCCTCCCCTGAAGGTCTCATCGCAAGACTTGGTCAGTTTTGGCTATGAACTTTTTATTATCAGACGTCCAGCACTTTTTTTGTAGCATGGAGAATTATTTGAATTCCGGATAAATTCTATTCCAGTGTGTTCTATTCCAGTCTGTTCTCTGTCCAAATAGTTAACAGGAATTCTCATTTTATTCCAGTACACTTATCATGTATTTGGCTTGAATAACGCTTTTTCCCTCCAGCTGATATTGAGTTAGAAATTAATAAAAATTATATTACAAACATGCAATCTTTTTTTCTGCCTAAACCAACCTGCAAAAACGGAAATGAAAGATGATTTGGCGGTAGGGGTATTAAATTACATTTTAATGAAAGGATCACGATAGGGTGATAATCAAACCTGTTACGTAGTCTCCTTTCCATGAATTGCACAATACCCAATTAAAAGAGAATTTATCTTAAAAAATTATCAGTATCCCCCGAAATAAATTCTAGTGTTTATAATGGATACTTCAAGTGTCTAATGAAGCTAGCTTAAAAATATTTCGCATTAAAACTGTGTGCACAAATGCATTCTAGGCTTTTACTCTTCAGTTATTCTCCTGTTTTAATCTGCAGCCTCTCAAAAATCTGTCAGTTTTACTTACGGAAAAGATAAAATTGTGACAAATATATATTATGATTCAAATACTGAGCACTAGAATGGAATGGATGTTAATCATGATGAGTGCTTGGTCGGGTAAATTGCAGCCAAGTTCATAGTGAAATTAACGTCCAATTTCTACATCTGATCATTTTCTGACCATATAATATGAACAGTAAGAACAGAGATACTTCAAGTCAAGAATTCCAATTTAAATTTTTATAGGAATGAACTGAGCACAAGTATTCTCCCACACATATATTTCCTTTTGAGGTCCTTTTTGAAATGTGCTTTTCTTCCATTGACTTAACACAAAGTTTTTGTTTATCTATGTTCTGTCATGAGTGAAAAAAAACAAGATATCATCATGAATATTTGAACATGTGAGAGAAAGCCCAAAGATGAACCTCAGAAATAACACAACAGTCTTGTGGGTTTTTTAGTAGACTCGTCAAAACAGGTTGTAGAGTCACTTTGGATTGGGAGATGCATTCCTGCCATTTCTCTTACCCATTTTGCCTTTTATTATTAAGATATACTGCTAATTAAAAGACCGTTTCCTTCTTGTGCAAAAGTTCACATATCTAAAAGAAAATAGTTCAGTCATCATTATTTTCTAAGAGATTCTTTTACATCAATATTTGCAAAGCACGCCTTTTTATTTATGTCCAAGTATATCTGGACTAATATGTTACTACAATTCTGATATTCTACTGGAAAGCCAAAAAGAATTGCTTTGATGTTTAAAAAGTGGCCTTTATTCAATACAGTATTTCTCCATTTTCACGGAGAATTAAGCTACGTTGTTTTCAAACCCAGATACTCCCCTGCTTCCAATACAGAAGTGACATTTTAAAACAACGTAGTCCTCCCATTTGTCATATCTCCCATCAATCCTTTCTCCAACTTTCGAGTGCTGTTTTGTGCAGTTCCCCCCTTCAGAATTCCTCCTGATGTCAAAAGTAGGAGCTGTGAAGGTTGCCTGTTCTTAAAACAGCACAGGTGAGAAATCAGGCTCACCTGAGTCTTTGATTTGCCATACTGTTTGCCCATGTGAGACCGTTGTGAAACAGGATGGAGTCATAGCCTTGGAGCCTGTAGAATAACCAAAACATGGAAAAAAGTTTCCACACAAGTTCAGGCTACCATAGGTACATTATTGATATTCCTACCAGTTTCTCCTTCAATTGGTGGTGAAAGTGTATTTTCTCAGGTATTATGAACTGAAGTGATGACCCAAGGAACTTCCAGCTGTTCCATCTGTACAGATTAGAAAGCTGGTTAGGCAGAAACAGTGCTGTGCCATGAGAAAAGAACATACTGAGATTGTCTTCGAGACCTCTAGGCATGGAGGAGAAAGTTCATAGCTGCCACAGGGAGAAGAGCTGGATGTAAATGACAGTGATATTAAATTCCTTGAAGCTATTTGAGGAACAGCTACTAAGCATGAGAAACCAGATACCTTCCCTCAGAAAGCTTAATGTGATCAACTCTGTGAAGGTGTCAGAGATTCACTGAAAACGCTGCATACCACGGAAAATCTTGTCTTGCACCTGCCTTTGATTTGACTACAGAGACAGTTCTCCATGGCACTAGCATGGACCAGGAAGAAATGTTTCTCTTTATGATGCATACCAAGAAGACTAAGACCTGTTTCGGTTAGAAATGTCTTCTAGGACTGTTCTTGTTAGAGGTGTTAATTCGGTCCCCTAATCTCCACTTGGACTGAAAATAATGGAACTTCTTTATACAGAACCTGTGGTCCTGCCTCAAGGTATTGTGTTAGCTCTGACATGACACTACTGGAAATCCTGCAAAGAATGCTCATCCAATGGAATCCTTCAGGGAATTCCAGGATAAAATTAAATAAAAAATTTCCTACCACAAAAAATTGTATTTATGGTTTTGCTAGAAAATAGCTATTTATTATTGAATTAATATATTATTTTAAGGTAACAGTATTTAGTCCTGTTCTTTAATCCAAGTCCAAGACTTTTAGTTTATTTGTGCTCACATTGCAAAGATGATCCTACTTTCCCTGTGAGTATTCTTCAATTAGCACTGAAGTTAATTACATATCCAGATTTTGACACACAATTGACAATTTTAAAAAATTATGAAGAGCCTGAATCGTAAAGTCGTGTTTTCAATTATATAGGGCAGCATGCTGAGAAAGAGATGCAGAAGAAATGAACTGGAAGCAAAAAATTTTCAGACTTGCTGACTCCAAAATAATGTAAGAAAATACAGTATGTGCTCAAAGCAATGTAATTCCATACACCTGTGGTGGCAGAGTTAATGTCTCTATAAGCCATACACAAGATAAAGTGTGAAAGGGTTCTGAAAGCCTGTCTGGGTCTTTAAGGAACATACCCTTTGGTCTCTCCTTCATGTAACTTGTTCATAGCCGACAATGGTCTTAGTAAAGAATTTGATCCAATAGGCATTTGCAATAAACTATCTCTTAAAACTTGTGTTATATGCATAATACTGAATTTTTAAGTGAAAAGGTATAAAACACCAAGTTTCAATCTTCTTAAAATTGTTAAGCATTCTGTAGGAAATGCATGCCTGCATAACACACTTGATGTTGGCAGGCGGTATATCCATCCAGTGAGAAGCCATAAGGCAAAAGCTGACTGAATTCACTCAAAGGAGAGTGTGACCTGGATGAGGCCTTGTTGGCTCTGTGTTCAGTTAATCATTAGCACATCATCTACTTAATTAGACCCTGATGAAAACATGTAAGTGACAAAACTAATCAAGATAAACTCTGGTTGGTAAATACTGTATGTAGTGCAATCCCTGAAGGAGTCATATTAGCAACTGGCCTTGGTGAATCCTGTTAAGTGTGAATAGTAGCCAGATGAAAAATCAGACCCCAAAGGAGACAAGGACACACAGAATAAAGGAAACATATCAGTGGATTGAAGAGTTAAATATGTAGCAATCATTGCTAAAACTTTATTAAATAGCTGGCATTTTTAAAATTCACTTTCATAATACATAACAATGTGCTTAACAGGAGCGAGTTATAATCTGAGTTATTGGTGAGAAAGCAGGCAAAGTTACTTTCCACAGTGTACACAGCGAAAAAAAAAGGAGTAGCAAGTTTCTTGGTCTCAATCCAACACATTAACCAATGAGCTGAGGAAAGAAGTCAGTGCACAGAGAATTATTGAGCCAAAAAAATTAAATTTTATCATACACAACCTGCCAACTAAAGTAGTTGTTGGCTATTCATAGCATTCCTTAGAGCTGACACATTTGGAACGTCTGTTCCTCAGCTGGGTTCAGGAGACCCAAACACAGGTCATTCTGACATAGTCAGCAGTGATACAGATACTTAGTGAATGTTCCTTCATGATTGTTCTTGGAACTGCTTCCCCTACGTAACCTCCAAACACAAAATAATAACACTATCTTTTCTAAAGTAGGAAAATAAACCAAATAAGGAGCACACAGGCTTTTTTAATTACAATTTTATTAATTTTGCTTAAACTCTCTAGTGCTTATTACAGCAGATATCAAGGGCTACCTGTTAGGGAATCTTACTTTTCCTCCATAAAAGATACTGGCATGTAGATTAGCATTCTTACCACAAACACATCCACCATCATCAGGACTGAATGAGAGCTCTAGCAGCTAGCAAGTAACCAAAACATTTTAGTACAGAAGATATTGTAAGGCATAGCTCCTTTTTTTTTTTTTTTT